>QVRM01000893.1:907500-1088263 GCA_003439945.1 Dermanyssus gallinae
AAATGGAGAAAAAAGAGTTTCGAGTGGTTATCAAGCATTTTTATTTCAAAGGTTGGAATGCGACCCAAGTGAAAACTGAGTTAGACGAGGTGTACGGTGACTCTGCGCCATGTTTTGCCACTGTTTCCAACTGGATTAATGAGTTAAAAAGAGGTCGCAGGAGCACCGAGGATGAATTACGTTCAGGACGCCCAAAAACGGCAACTGATGAGGAAAACGTGGAAAAGGTGCGGAAAATCGTTGCCGCAGATAAGCGAGTGAACATTAGGGAGATAGCGGAGGCCTTGGGGATCAGTTTGGGTAGAGTGCATTTCATCCTGCACGAAAACTTGAAGATGAAAAAGCTCAGAGCAAAATGGGTGCCGCATTTGCTCAACCAAGGCCAAAAAGACGCGCGTGTTTCCGCTTCACAGCGAAATTTGGCCAAGATGTCGAAAAATCCGTCGGATTTTTGGCGCAGATTCGTGACCGTCGATGAAAGCTGGGTCCATCACTACACTCCCGAGACCCAAGAAGCATCTCGTCAATGGTGTGCACCTGGTGAAGGACCTCCGAAGAGGATGCGGACAACGGCATCGGCCGGAAAGATGATGGCTACGGTTTTTTGGGACCAACGTGGAATAATTCTGGTCGACTACCTTGAGAGCGGTAAAACGATCACGGGAGAATATTATGCAAGACTGTTGGACTGCCTGAAGCAAGAACTCATCGTGAAACGGCCCGCTTTGCAGAAGAAAGTTGTCCTGTTTCACCAGGACAATGCTCCCGCACACAAGTCGCGGCAAGCAACGGCAAAACTGGCCCAACTGAGGTTCGAACTTATTGAACAACCTTCCTATTCTCCAGACCTGGCCCCCTCTGATTATTTCCTCTTCGGACATTTGAAGAATAGTCTCGGTGGAAAGCGTTTTTCCAGCAATGAAGAGGTTAAGGCTGCTGTCAATGCCTATTTTCAGTCTAAAAACGTGGAATTCTACTCAAGAGGTATAAATGCTCTGAAATCTCGGTGGGAAAAGTGTATTGAGCTTCTCGGGGAGTATATCGAATAAGAAAAAATTAAAAACAAGATTTGGAAAATTCTTGGTTTTCATTCTAAGAACTTGTTGAACTACCTGTATATATATATATATTTAAATATATATATATATATATATATATATATATATATATATATATATATATATATATATATATATATATATATATATATATATACGCCTACCTGTACACGCACACAGCACACGGCGGTCTGGACATCCCCTGTCTCCAAACATTCATTCCCAGACTCCGCCTCTCCCGCCTGACAGCACTACAACACTCCACGCACCTTGGGGTCCAATGGATGCTAACCACCGAGCGCTTCAAAAAAGATCTTGCGAAAACAAGACTTCTTTGCGAGAGCTTGGGAACCTTCATTGAGACCGCTACACAAGAGACCGATTACTGGTCTCAACACACAACACGTTTGATGGGGCACATTTTAAAAAGCACACGAAACGCCCTTTGTGCATTACTGGATTAAGGGTATAGAGTATTTAAACATACTAAAGCTCAGAATCAACGCACTACCAACGCGTGCCAGATTGGCCAGACGCCCGGGCTACACCAAACGTTGTAGGCACGAGTGTAATGCGCCTGAGACGTTGGCTCATGTCGCTCAGATGTGCGATACAACACACAAACAAACCATAAAGAGACAAGACGACGTCTGTGATCGCGTGGCGCGTCTTCTCCGCGAAAGGGGTCATGAGGTGGTTCGTGAGCGAGTATTCCGTCGACCGGGCGCACCGGGTCTGAAGCCCGACCTCGTAATAACAACACCTACCGAGGTCTGGGTTTTAGATGCCGAGGTTTGCGGCCCGAACCGGGACCTGGCAAAGGCGCGGCAAGACAAGATCACCAAATATGACGTCGAGTTCCTAAGAGCGGCGCTCCCCGACCCGCAAAAACCTCGCAGATTCGGATCCATCACTATCTCTATGAGTGGTGTATGGGACTCCGAATCTGCGAGGACGCTGTTAGAGCTCGGCGTCACGGAGAGGAATCTTATGAATCTCACCGTTTTAATTTTGCAAGGAACCTTGAGGATATACCGCTCGCACCGGGTCCATAAGAGCGGGGGCTACCATCAAGCAAGGACACGGACAACTGATTCTTAACTTCACGTGACACCTTTTTACCATCATTTTTATTAAGGTGAGCACTGCCAAGTGTGCAAACGTGTTTTATATGATTAATAAATCATCACAATATTTTCTATATATATAAACCTTATATTTGACAAGACGTCACAACAAGAGTATTGTACCTGTCTACCCATAGTGTTTATTCCTCATCTAATTGGTGCAAGTATGCTGCATTTAAACAAAGCAATTTTGCCCATCCACTCAAAACAATTCATCGCGATGACGCCACACCTAACCACGACGACGCTCGAGCGTCACACGAATCGTTAAGCAACAAATGAGTGCGCACAGAAGAGATTTATAGCACACAACAAAAGCAAGAAAAAACACTGAAGTATTGCTGATAGCAAACCATACGCAATGTGGAGTTGCATGAAATCACGCTTTGGTAATGGATCTTGATTTTTCTAAATGTAAGCATATCTATTTAATTACATCAACGACCTAGATACGACAATAAATTCGCCACTTACCCACCTGTTAGAGGCGGACATTACACTGCGTGGTACTTAGCCCACTGCTGCAGGCAAAAACGGCAAAAAAGAGGCAAAAATCTCGTTATCAAGAATTCTAAACACACAAGGTGGCAGTAGTCGTGAATTATTTATCTTGTGCAAACGAACGATTGTTACAAGCAGCACCCGGTTTTAGATGGGACGAATTAATATGTGAGTGGGGCCTTGTCGAAGTGGCTGTTGAAGAGCAACAGATGAAGGTATGTAACCTCTCGAAGGTAAGTGCTCTACTAGTTAGCTTGCACCTTTTTTGCTTAACTCACGTATTCCAATCTGAACAATATTTAATTTTAATATAAACAGTATTATTAAAATAGCTGATTGTACTCTTATCAAGTTAGTTTAATGCCAATACCGCATACGACCGACCACATGAGGAAATCCACCCAACGGCTGATAGTGCCATTAGGGCCTACAAAACTATTTTCGGTTATCCGAAGCTCTGGAATTATAATGTATAACTTCTAATAACAAAATTATATATATATATATATATATATATATATATACAGTCTCTGAAAAAACATAGGACCGCCCATTTTTGTTACATTTCACGCATTTATTATAACCAATCGTGTAATCATCATAGTGACACATGCTCACAGAGTAATAGCGGAGACTTCCATTGACATTTGGGGTCTCGCATTACTTTGAACCACGAGATTTTCACACTTGGCACAGCTACACCGCGAAAAAATGATAAGGCTACTAACAAGATACATGTTTAACGAATGAATTAAGCGGATTAACGGCATTTGGGCTAATTTCACGGCATTTAGCAACTATACTTAATACTCAGTGAACTTCCCATTAAGTCGGATAACCTCAAAAGTGCGGTTTGGTTTAGTTTTAAACACATTTTGAATGACGTTCTGCAAGAGCTTGTCCCTAGCATCGAAAATTGTTTTTTTACCGGTGTAAACTTATTGTTCGAACCAGCTCCACACATTCTGGATGATATTAAGATCAGGTGAGAGTGCAGGCCAGCGAAGGATTTTAATGTGAGGTTGGTCGAACCAGCTTCCGATCAGCCTGGCGGTGTGAGTCGACGCGTTATCGTGTTGAAAAACGAAGTCTGACCCTCCTGTCAGCTTAAAATGCGCCGATTGCTCTTTTAGTAAATCCCCGTAGCGCGTCAAATAAACACGACCGTCTAAAAACACAATCGACGACTTTGTAGAATACCCGACAGCAGCCCAGATCACCACTGAACCGCCATCTAAGTGACGTTTTGACAAAATTCGTTCTTCCTTGCGGACATCGTGCGAATAATAGTAAAATCAATCCGGTTCATCAAAGTTACACTTTTTTCATCCGAAATGAGCACTCTGGGTCACTCAGTGGTCAATGACATCGTATCGTGGGCACTCAGTGGTCCATGACATTTTATCGTGGGAGAAGTCAAGACGAGCCTTCATCGGTCAGCGGTCAATCGTTGTTTTTTCCTGTGTTTTTTGCTAATGTGTTTTCCTGAGGAAGCTTTGCACATTTCGCAAGTTCGTTTGCACGTCGGCCGCCGCAATTGCCTTCGCCGAGGACGCATAGTTCGACGCTTCCTTCAGAATTGCAGCTTGTTGCGTTCCGAAATGGCATTTGGACGCCCGGAACTATTTTTTACGGCGTAATTTTTACCTAAATTAACAAAGTTATTTACTAATTGGCACAACGTCCCAATCGACGGGAAATTTTGTGGTCCGATGTCTTTATAAGCCTTGATATGGGCCTTCTTTACTCATTAAGTCTCCGTTGTTACTGTGTGAGCATGTATCACTGTGATCTTTACACGATTGGTTATAATAAATGCCTGAAATGTGGCAAAAGTGGGTGCCCCTATATGTTTTTCAGGGACTGTTTATATATATATATATATATATATATATTGTTTACAACATTGGTAATACTAATTATTATTTTGATTACTACTGCTGCTGCTGCTACACCATTAAGCAAAGTCGAAGGCAACCTCACAAAATTATGTAAAGGACCAAACAACATCACGAGGGCTGCAGTTCGGGCGGGAGCGCACTCACTTACTTGAGTGCCTCGCGCGAAGAAGTGTGTTAGATTTGCCTCCTTTAAATAGTCCGGTGAATCCCATAAACATCGACGCTAGTGCCATCTTGATGTCACTCCAGCGGACGCGCCAGCACCCACCTGCCTGTCGTCTTGCATACGTAGAGCACGCACAACGGAGCACTAAAGGTCCACCAGGTAAACCCGTAACCCTGACGTGTGGCGGGTTACGAACTGACAACCATTACGTTATAACTTTGCAGCTTCTTTACATACAATTATGTATGCCTAGGGCAATCTTCATGGTTGGTCTTGTTACGCACAGCGCAACGATGGAGGTTCAGCATAATAACAAAGCAACTAACTGTCTTGCCTATTTTTCCTTCACTCTATAATTTTCGATTTGTCCAAAACGAAATATCTGAAGTACGCCTTATTGTAAGTGCACTAAACCACTAGATATTTCGCGGAGGAGAATAATGGCAAATATGTTAGTTATTCGTGTTCGGCAGGTAGGGAAGACGCAGATAAGAAGCGGGATCTGACGCTTTGAGCGATGTCTTGAGGACCAGCTTGAAAGCTCCGGATTGTGGAGGGAGCAAACGTTATAACTACTGCAACTTTAACTGTCTCCGCCAATGTGGGACGTCACACACCGCGGAATTGCACCGGCAGCATCAGCCTAGAAGTCACCCTGCACGTGACTCTTTGCGGGGAA
Organism: Dermanyssus gallinae; assembly: GCA_003439945.1. Taxonomy (NCBI): domain Eukaryota; kingdom Metazoa; phylum Arthropoda; class Arachnida; order Mesostigmata; family Dermanyssidae; genus Dermanyssus; species Dermanyssus gallinae. Next base: position 912,933 of record QVRM01000893.1, read on the forward strand.
TAAACGTGCGATTTACACGACATGTGTAGTTTCAGGGCTGATTCAGGATGAGCTTTGCCTCTTCGCTTCATTTATCAGTTATCTCGAGGCGGGACGTGCGGGGAGGACCTTGTTTCACAGAGAACGATACACATGATAAGGACGTTGACAACAAGAACAACAGCGGCAACAACACAAATCAGTAACACTGTGTGCAGTCTGTCGCAGCGACGCGACAAATCCCGTGTTAGCCTGCTGATCGCGGAAGGTGTTGTGCTCAAAGGTGCACACCGCCTTCGACCTGTAAGGCCCTAATTCCGGAGGTGAGGGGTAAGTGTCTACCGTTACAATCATAACTATTATTACTGTCACTGTCGCTAGTACATCTACTTCGACGACCTCTATTACTAGGATGCCCGTTTCCCTCGTGCCTTCTGCGAGGGGCGCCGACTTCAATCTACGCGGCGCAGCGACGTGAGGTCACGTGCACCTGTTGGCGAATGTGTGGCTGAACAACGCGCTTGCCTATACGGCTGCCGGCCACGCACCAGGATTGGCAAAGTACCTCATACAAATCGACTGTCCGATTCGGCCGATCCCGGCCGTACTTCGGCCTCAGCGCGCAGAAACGTGCGGTGTTCGCCCAGCCGCGTCACCCACTTCGAATGATGGCAAAACTTCGAAGAATATATATATATATATATATATGTGTGTGTGTGTGTATGCGCGTACAGTGGGCGAACGTTGCAGTTTTGTACCGCGGTGTCCAAAGTTAATTTAGCAGATTTCGATCACTCTTCCGAACACCACTCCACTACCGAAGGGACAGCCGTGTGATGGCCGGCAGACAAACGCTGTACGTGAAGCCGCGCCAATCACGTATCACCAGCAGGGACACGGGTATATTAGGCGCTTGCTGCTGTGCCACCTCATTGCACTCCTCGATTCGACGGTGGCGGCTATTCGCACTCGCAAACCCTTTCGTGGCTGAGCCCGTCAGCTTGACTGCAGCCATACCGTTTTCGTGATCAGCAGCCACTAGCGTTAAACATTGGCGAGAAAATCTGTGCAGTTACAGAGCAAGCTTAGAGGTTATGTCTCCATCCACACATACATACATGTTGAAATCAGTTGGTGTGTGAGGAAATTAATATACATTTGTTCAGGTTACAACAGACACATTAACATCAATAAACACGACAGTAGCCGCAACAACGCAACAATTGGAACTGTTAAACTACCTGCACACGCACAGTAACCTGACAATAGGATTCACACTGTTATTAAAAACTGAACGTTTTGCATTCACGTAAAAGTGACAAACATACACTCCTGACATGATGATCAGATTCAAGAAATAGGTTTTCACATTCGGGATCGTGCTCACCAGAAGCCAAAGAAGTATAGGCCACTATCTGCCCCCTAAGAGTACACCTCCTGCGATATTGTTCAAGTACGCCAAATGCGTGTTGCCGTTAGCACAAAACATGGCAAGGCACGTCACGGGACGGCGAAATCTATTTCTTCCTTAACAACGCATACCAGTTACAATAGGCGACTCCACGTAAATATTGTTGGCATATATCTGACATTGGTCAAATACGCTGGACAGGCGCCGGATATGGGTGATTAAAACCATTAATCTGATCCTCCTGAGCGGACCTGGTCGACCAGAGCACATATAGGACAATACACCTGAGTATACGGCAGCTGACACCTTGTCTCGTTGAAGCCTAATTTGATCCGTGTGATTAGCACTACCGTTTCTCTTTGGCTCGGACGGAGATAAGAGAACAATATGCTTACGTGTTGTGTCCTTTCCACGACCGATGTCGTCCGAGTAATAGCGGTATAGACGCTCTGACCGTTTCTGCTGGCTCGACGATGACATCAACCGGATATCCGGGCATGTCAAGGTTCGCTGTGCACAGAGCTCTTGTTCCGGCGTCGCCTGTACCCGCGTTACCGATAACGGCAAAATTAGTTCCTACACGGATACTTATGACCAACAGCCGTGAGAGTGGCTAGCTTTGATAGCAGGTACTCAGGCAGTTCAAGGAAACGTCCAGCGATCAAGTGTTCTAGCGATGCCTGCATAGAACAGCCCGACGTCAGTTGGGTTACAAACGCACCCAAAACGCTGCGGTTTCTGTGTGCCAACTTTTCGACAACTTTGAGTCTACCCGCCACGATTCCAATTTTCTTGTCAAATCGTACTCTGCATCGGCAGAGCTACGCAGCAGCGTAGAGTTATCCGGTGCATAGCCACGTCGATTCAAAGTCGATGAGGGAAGACGTCGAAGTAGCTATTGCTTTTTCAGCAATAGCCGCCCAGACCGTTTACGAACACTTACCGAAAACTGCAGTCGGTGGCGCTTAAGGACGAATTTGAACTTTCACGTGCAGCGTGTGTATAAGCACCTCTCACCGTGATCACAGTTAATAGTAGTAATCTATTGCCGCTGGGGCTAATGACTGTTTGAAAAACGAGTTCGACCTGTTTGCCGAAAAACCGCCGCGCGAACAGGTCGAATTGAGGGCAGATTTTTATGGCAGGCGTATGCGGTATTTGCATAACGCGAAACGTTTTCTCAAAGAATCGTTGGCCAACGGGTGCAGAGCTTGAAAGCTGTAGCTATATAATGTATAAGCCCTGCTTCCTGTAGGGTCGCAGCTTGAGGAAAATATTAAAACGCAGTACAACCTTCTCGAATTTACGATGACGGACGAAGACGAGGGTTCCGACCCCAAGACGAGTTATTGTCTACCTTAGTGCTCAATTTGATAACGTTCGGTCTGGTGCAAATCGCCACACAAAATCGCCGGTGCTACCGGAGAGCCCCAGGGTGCCACGTCCTATACTCAAATACGTCCATCTTTAAGTTTTACAGATCTAGTGTTGACATTCTTACACAAATTTAAGCTTTTAAGCATGACGGAATGGGTTGGACACCGCGGGGTAGAATACGTCAAAGCTGTTGTGGGTTGACGATCACACTAAAAACTTACGCCGTAGAGTTCATGGTTGCATACACGGAAAGTACTCTTTAACTTATATATGTCTGTACGTAGATACGTACAATTGCTAAATGTATTCACACACGGCGTACGTAATGTTAAGCATTACAGCTATATGCTTCAGTAGAAGGTGTTTCCGCCAAAGAATCACTCATTCCAAGTGAGCATGACCACAGGCAAATGATGACTCTATATTACCTTGCGTTTGAACTAACAAAAGGAACGAATACAGAATATAACAATTGTATTCGTATCTGTTTGTTCTAGCTTTGCTGGTGACAACATGTACTAGTCTTGTTATCAAAGACCATGGATCGGCTATAAAACTATTAATATACAGATAATTTACATTATCTTTATGATTTGTTGTTTCTACTTAATCATATGCCACCATTACATTCCGCCTAACCAATTAACGTATTTCATGATTGGTACTCTCTCTCTCTCTGGATTAAGATCAAACATTGCACTGCCTAACCTAGTTGCTTTAATGGGATCAGGAATAAATAGGCGTTGGCTGTCCAAATTAAAAATATCAGTATTATCAATTCTGTTTAATCAGTATATTCTAAAACAACAAGCTCGTAGAGTCGAGCCGTCTTAATGGAAAGTTGAGGTGGCGATTTGCAGTAATCTGAAGAAGACTGCATTACGACCACGCTCAACAAGGGCCTTTTAGAACGACCAGAATTCAGTGAGTTTAAGACCCAAGCGTGGCTTTAACAACAACTCCCGGTGTGCATTGTGCATTTTATCAGTTAATCTCTCCACATAGCTTGACTGGTTGTACATGATGTTCGAGCAAGTGACTAAGCATCTTGAGCTTCAAACATTTTTGCTCATCGATTTCGACATCCACTTTTCTGTCCCACAGCCGACACACATTTGGCAGGTATATATATATATATATAAACATGGACGATAATTGTTTTTGCAAATGTCAAAGATGTCTTTATTATAGAACAATAAAGTGCAATGATGCATTATTAAATTTAATTAAATTTGCTGTCCGTAGAAGGCGGTTTTACGATATATATATATATATATATATATATATATATTGTATTGTTCAGTACAACGAACTCAAGGGACGCTTACATGAAGAACTAAAGACAGTATGCAGGGGCGTTCCGGATAACCCTTTGAGCCAGCGGGACTGGAGCGCGTTCTTATACGACGAAGCGTATTGCAGCTTACTCGCAGGTGCTGCCGACAACTCCACGAAGGCTCGCCTCCAAGCGGTCGCTGCCAAGGGATCCGGAGCTTGGTTGCATGCAGTTCCCAGCGCCCCACTGGGCACTCTCCTGGACAATGAAACAACAAGAATTGCGACAGGTCTTCGTCTTGGCTGTGACCTCGTCACTCCTCATCAATGCAGATGCGGTCAACCTGTAGACGAATTAGCGCATCACGGTTTATCGTGCATCATAAGCGCCGGACGGCGGGCCAGACATGCCGGTATTAACGACACCTTCAGCCGAGCGCTTCGATCATGCGGATACCCCTGCATTCTAGAGCCCCAAGGTCTCTCCGCCGTAGATGGTAAGCGCCCAGATGGGATGACCCTTACCCCTTTCAGTAGGGGAAAGATGCTTGTTTGGGACGCCACAGTCACCGACTCATTAGCACCCTCAATGGTCGGTGGCGGGGCGGTCTCGGCAGGCTACGCTGGCAGTCTAGCCGAGACAAGAAAGCTTGCCAAATACGCTTCCATCGGGTACCCACATGAGTTTCAGCCGCTAGCATTTGAAACCCTGGGCGGCCCAGGCAACATCACCCGCAAACTTCTCCACAGAGTCGGCGAGCAGTTAAACCTGGCAACTGGTGATAAGCGATCTGCAGGTTTCTTGAGACAACGTCTCGATCTCGACGTTCAACGCGGGAATGCTGCGTCCGTCCGGGGCACACTACTAATGTGGTCTCAGCCCACTCTTTACGAGATTGAGTAACATTTACGGCGCACACGTTCTCGGGAGACAATTGTCGCTCCATTGGCATTATTAATAAATTATAAAATCAAAATATATATATATGTAAAAAAAAAAAAAAAATATATATATATATATATATATATATATATATATATAAATTCATACACTGTGCGTCGTCCAACTTATATATATATATAAATTCATACACTGTGCGTCGTCCAACTTATATATGTATATATATATATATATATGTATCAACCACTGCGATGTACAAGCTTCATATGTGTCTCCTTTGTTAAGTCTTGCTGGGTAGTTCGTGGGAACTTGTGTTATAAAATATGTCAAATAAGAGCAACGCAAGTTTTATTTTCCCTTTTTCATATAAAATGTCATTACGTGTTTAAATTTGTGTCCCTAAATGTAAATCCTGACTGAGCAATCTCTCATTATTTCGTTAACAAATAAATATTATTATTACGGCTTATTAACACCCAGGTTGGGTAAATTATAAACAAGTATATCAGTCTACCTCAAAAATATATGTCTATTTAAAGAGAACTGGACTGCAAGGGAATATCTACGTGATTTACTCCTAATAGATTGTAAATAATAATAGTAATAATAATATTATTATTATTATTATTATTATTATTATTATTATTATTATTATTATTATTATTATTATTATTATTATTATTATTATTATTGTTTAAATGTTACAATTGTGAGGTGTGAACGTGTACTCCTTGTCTTCTTCTAACTCCTAAATAATATTCCATGGAACCGACAATACAGCCGGCGTTTCCTCGGCACACAGCAAGCGACAGCAGTTGCCGTAGAAACTCGCCTTCGCGCCGATTCCCTGTGAGATCTGTAATCCGTTGGCCCAGCTCACTGATGAATCTCTTGGTTCCCTTGCTTACCGGGCCCATTGTTTCCATCGATATTGGCACTACGATATAACTTGTCTCCAGTTCTTGGTACTTGCGTTTTTTCCCATTATCTGCGCGCTCGGCAACCCATCCCGCTTATAGTGAACTGTGGCGTATATACGAGGGAGCCACTGTACAGGACACTGTAGCATCCCATACCAAGCATCTGCCGTTAGCCCATAGCGGGATTGTTACACCGTCTGGTCTTTTGTCGTCATGAAGTCCTATTCTGGGCTCGAGCGTGCTTGGTATACCAGCTTTGCGTAAGGCTCTTCTTATAATTGCATTGATTTCAGCGTGTCTAGAAACTCTACCATGGCTTTTGATGCAGCTAAGAGGGTGAAGTCCATCCTCAGTTACTGTGGTACCACATGCGCGGCAACTGTAGGGGTTGCAAACCGGGGCACCTATTCGAAGAGCTGTTACCATGCGGAATGAGGTGTTGTCCAGCATGGTACCCAGCTGCCGCGAAGGGAGACACTTTAGAAAGCCTCCACTAAATGTGTCCCGTGCTGCCAGAAAGACAGCTTTTTCCACTGGAGATTGGAGGTTGTCTAACAGCTCTCTAGCTGCAGCGCTGCATCTGTAGGAGTCCAATGTATGCTGTGTGGGACGTTCTTGCCAGGGGCCTGGTCCAATTGTTTGTCTAGCTATTAGCTCTGCAGCGTCTTTGGCTCTTGTGATTCCTTGGCGGATGTCTGGTTCGACCAACGTTTTTGCGAGTTTACCAAATTCCAATAGAGACGCGGCATAGCACATGGGAGCCAGCTCCGCCGCTGATCTAATACCAAGTCCTCCTTCGGCAATTGGAAGGGTTGCTCTTTTCCAAGTGTCATCATGCAGGTCGACGTTTAATACTTCACCTAAAATGCTTCTTGCGGTATCGTCGTAAGCTTGAAGATCTTCGTGGCATTTAATAGCTGGTGAAGTGCGCAGAGTATAGTTAAGCTTCGGCGAGCCCAAGCTGTATCTCCAGATGCACAGAGCTGCTTGCGAATGCATCGCCGTTAAGCAAGAGCGAATTTGCTTCAGTCCAGTGCACTTTTCTTTAAGGGTCTTTGAAATCGATCGTAAGCTTATTGGGGCTCCCAGAAGCTCCAGCTCGTCTAAGTCAACGCGCCTAGATTCTGGCAAGACATTCGAAACCGCCCTAAAAATTTCATCCTGTTCTTGGGCATTACCTCCCAACGTAATGACTTCACACTTAGAGGCATTGAGGCTAAGGCCTCCCTCTTCTGCAAAATTCAGTACGTTGATAATATCACCCACAACCAGATCAAGTGGGCCTCCAATCGTTGCGTCATCTAGGTACCAAACGTTAAGAGGGCTCTTCATGCGTGCCACCAAACTGGATACCCCGAGGCTGAATAAAGCAGGTCCAAGCGGATCGCCTTGTTGCACTCCACTAGATGATAATAGTGGTGCTTTTTCATCCCAGGACAGCAGAGTCGGTTCCTTGTAGCTTTGCCAAGCTAGCGGCAAAAGTTGCGGCACTTTGAGTCTTACCTCATCAAGCACTACATCGCGTCGTATAGTGTTGAAGGCGTTACGAAAATCCAATTTAACTAGGACCCGTACTGGACCTTCTGCTTCAACAAATGCTCGTACTGCGTGGACTGCCGCTTCTGCACCGCCTTTCACTGCAACGCCTATCTGACTTGGTGAAATTGCTGTCACAATTGTTGTCCTTGTAATGGCAATGGCTACTTTAGCGACAAGCCTCCTTATTATTATTATTATTATTATTATTATTATTATTATTATTATTATTATTATTATTATTATTATTATTATTTTTATTTTATTATTATTATTATTATTATTATTATTATCATTTCTATGGACTGCATTTGATTCTAGAATAAACATGGATTAGCATGCGTAACGAGCTGAAATATTACAAACGTCATAGTGGCACATAAAACGTGCTATTTTGAGCTCTTCATTTCGACGTAGCAAGACAAATTCATTATGTATTTGCTTTGCAGAAGAAACAGCCTTGAGACACTGAACCGCAACTTCAGAAAATATTTAGTAGAACATTAGACATAGAATTTTACTTAAGTTACAAGGTGGAACTGCATAGTTCTTCGCCCACTGTTTGTATTTTGCGGGTGATTATGCTCTTAGATTGGGGTCTTGGCATTTTTCTTACCGTTTGTTAGGAACGCCACCATTACGATTGTTTGCAATAGATTTACATGCTCATTTATTACGACTTTTATACTTTCCTAATTAAAAAAATTGAAACTATATGTAGCATACACAGATAATAAACCTCTCAGGCAGTTGACACTCTCGTGTGGACCGCCGCACACAGATAAGAGAGATTTGCTCTAAAGAAAATTGCGCCCAGGTCTATCTATGTCTTGTAGATATTACGATGCTGATGAAGGAGGACCCCCCAGCATGTGCTGACGATGCGAATTGTGGTCGCGAAAGCAAAATCACATTCATAATTTGTCTAAGTAATCATATAGTGAATACTGCAGCAATAAAAACTACAAAAACTCGAATAACAGCTACACAAGACCAGCATATATATAGTGTATTTGCCAGTATATATATATATATATATATATATATACTGGCAAATACACTACATTGAAGGAGATTAGCGCAACGAAGCAGTGAGAACGTGCTCTATCTCAGTTGGCGTGCAACGTTTTACGACGCCATTTTAGTCAACCACGAACACCGTTCCGAAAGCCACACTGGCATGCATCGTTACACGGCCAGGCTATCTACCTCCTCGTCTCGAGTCACGAGGATGCTATCAGGGGATTTCAGCTCGCAAACAAAAGTTGGCGGCCTTCCTACCAGCCGCGGCACAGCCATGCTAGATGCATAATTAATGAATGACCTCTTAGCTTCGAGGCTATACGACATGTCGATCTTATGGATTAGCGTAATAATATTAACGCTCGAAGACCTGCCATTCAGAGCCGGATGGACGAGCGATCCTGGATTGTTCGATACAGGACTGCATCCTTTAGCTTGCCGTTTAAATATATATATATATATATATATATATATATATATATATATATATATATATATATAGGGTGAGGCACCCAGTGCCACCTCGATAGAAGGATTGCTCGGCACTACTAGAAGAGCCTGAATTTAGCGCTAGGCGCTAAATGCTGAGTCGGATGTTGTGGTTTTACGACCTGTCGGAAATTGTTGGCGGTTGCCGGGTTAAATTGTGCCGAGGATGGAAGCGAAGATGGTTGCCATGCCCTATTTGATTGGTAAACATCCAATAGAGATCGTTGAGGCGTTAACACTCGCCGGGGCCACAAAGCAATTTGCGTCGCGTATGCTAAAACGGTTCGGAGAGAGAGGCTGCATCACGTCACGAACTTGCCGCAAAATGAACTGCAACTTTAACAGCAGGCGTGAAGATCGTGAGAAGCTTCAGGGAAATTTTGCAACGCCACCTGGGTAAAAACTTACAAGTTTCAAAAGGTTCGTGAATTACTGAAAAAATAGGAAAAACAACGTGCGCGCCCTTAGAGTAAAAGTGCTTCATGACGGATTGTGCTGACTGAGGGTGAACTACCTATCATAATTTTCGAGACCATCCTTACTATCGAACAAGTGGTCAATTAGCAAAAGGACCGTGCAAAGTGTTTGGCTCAGACACAATCAGGGCCTGATCAATACTGATCAAGCAATAGTACTCTGACCGAGGGGCGGAATCTGTTATGGCCTGGACTGTGATAACTGCCTCGGGTCGAACTCCCTTCGAATTTATCCCACGTGAATAAAAATGGATGCCTCCCTGCTAATTGGTACTGCCCTTTGGTACTGAAGGGTAGTACGATGCCTTAGGCGCGTGCTCATTTCGGCAACGGCTTATCGGCAGTTTCCAATATGACTCTGCGCCATCCTCTAGGACAAAGCAAACTCCATGGGGGTCTGCTACGACGTGCCACAATGCATTGTTTCCAAGTGAAATGCGCCCACACTCGCCCGATCTTAACCCTTCTGCTTCTTCTATCTGGGGTATCATTAAGTCCAGTATATATTGCGAAAATGGACGATTTTTAAAGGTCTACAGTCATCTTTCCATAGCGAGTGCAAGAAATTTCCGGAATTTGTCATTTCAATGCAAATCAGGGGTTTGTTGACAGGTTGTGCAGGAATTCTATTTCGGAAGTTAGGCATATTGAGAACTGACAAATTATTTTTATAGAAAGTATTCTGGCAATGTACTGTAAAAGCTTCAATAAAATTATTTTCGAATTAGTGGAAATATCAGGTGCTTTGTGAGGTCACTTTGTCTGCCGCACCCTGTAGACTAATATATTTACACACCGGGCAATACGGGCAACTTTCTCTAGACGCCGGAGTGATTCTGTAGGGGACCTGTTTATCACCCATGGGCTTCTGCCAGTTAAGAAGGTCTATATTCTGCATGCAGGTACATTCGCGTTCAAAACAGCTCACGACATTGCCTCTGCGGACATTGCAATTCCTTTGACCCAAAAAAGAGTTAGGGCGCGGAGAAGAGCTACGATATTGGAAGTTCCTAATACTAGCAAAAAGATTAGCTCGCAAACCCCAACGTGCCGGTTGGCCGAGATTAAAAGCCTGCTGCCTAAGAACCTAACATAAACAAAAAACGGCACAAGCAATGAGAGTAACAATAGTATAGTCAACATCTATCACAGAAGTAAATCAATTAGTAACAGCAGCAGCTATCATTGTCGGCTACAATGCGAAACAAAGGCGACAACGGTACATCAACCGCGATAAAGCATCGACGCATAAGAGCAATGAGAACTCAGATTGAAGCTGTTCCCTGTGCTTCCGCTCGCAAGCGAAAAAAACGATTAAAATACTAACGGCATAACAGCTTGAACGACAGTGATGTATGGCAGGTACATTTAAGTCCAGGTCGAGTTATGCCCAGTTGTGTGATCAGGCCGTGCGTGAAAATGATCAACATTTCTACCAACTTGCAATTGACGATGTAGCGGTAAAATGAAGGAGTGAACAGACATAACACTGTAGTGTTTTCTTTCTATATCCGGGAATAAGCGACGGCTACGTCACGTTTTGGGCCATCTTAGACTAAGCATAAAAACGCCAATAGAGTTTTCATTCTAGCTTTTAATAAGTATATATATATATATATATATATATATATATATATATATATATATATATATATATATATATATATATATATGAAGTTCCTAGTTATACTTAAAGGAGATTATAGAACTTCTTAAAATGATTATTTTTCTCTATGAAACGGGGGAGCATAAATGTCTTGTTTAGGAGTAAAAGTGAAATTACTAAACTTAGTTATATCTATGTGGCTGAGCGGACACAGATTTATAAAATGTGTTATTGTGAGATTTGTATTTTCTTTAAAAAATAAAATGCAGCTTTATCTGACATAAACGAGCATCCAAATTAGTTAGCAAAATAAAATAGTCGTATTAAATAAGTTTGCAAAAGTCAAGAACTTGTGAGCCCCATCTTTGGTATTCCAATACATTAACAGTTTGCCTTTCCGTCTAAAAAAACACACAACGTTAGGAAAATACGAATTTTTTATATACTGATGTTTGTTTATTCACTATTATTAGTAGATTCTCACAATATTTACGGGCTATTCCGCTCAAGTACGTCAATTACAGCAGCTATTATTGAGCTGGTGTTCAGTTCTATACATTTCATTACGTGATATCGGTCGATGTCAATTTCACCACAATATTTACAAACAGAGAGAAACAAAAAAAAGTTGATTACAAAGTTCCAGTTTTGCCGTTCTCTGTGTTCCTTGTATGCCTCAGGCGCTTCGGGATTAAATTGGTGATTACGGTGCTTTAGTTCTTCTATTAATGTGGACTCACTGCACATTTGCAGCACCAGCGTAGACGAGGCAGTTTTTGATAAGCCAAGCGCTCTTTTAAGGAACATTGTTTTAATCTTGTCGATATTCTTGAGGTTGTCTAATGTTAACTTAAAGGATATAGGTCGGAGGCAATATGATACTGTGGAAAAGATCTTGAGCTTAAAAAAATACGAATTTTATGGAGGCAATTTAGTTCCTGATTGATGGTGGTTCGACTTGCAACATGATCACCGTGAGCTGTTATCCCCGCCTCTGGTGTTATATTCCCACAGAGTCCATGTTAACAGAGAAGAGACGCTATCACCCGCCGGATACAGATCGTACACTCTGCTCTGGCTGTTAACATGACACCCTAACATGTCTTCAATGCACTAAAGGCCGGACATGTTGGGATATCTAGGATTCCCTAACTGGGGCTACCTATAACGAAAGATGAAAATAGTTGTTGTTAACTATTTTGATGCATCAATGGCGGTAGAACCTCTCATTAGGAGACACTTGTTGCACATACCTGCTAGTTACCGATTTACTATTAATAAGACTGTCAGGCGATCGAAGCAGGTGATTAAACGTCCCTCCTCTCATTTATATATGGTAAGGGACGCGACTATCAGGTATACGGGATCCTAGATCGACAACGTCGTACAGGAAAAGTTCACTTTAAAAATGTTAACTAAGCAGGTCAACGCCAGGTAGACAAAGCCGGGCTTAAATCCCACCTTTAAAAAAATAAAATCCCGCCTGCAATACCTTATTTAGGACCCCAAAGAGAGATCTCCAATTTTATCGGCAGGTTATTGAATTAGCTGTGCCTACAACTACGTCGCTGATGTAGCAGATCTTTGTTCAGCACCAAAACGTTGCATTTCAGACCCATCCCAAACGAACCTTGTTGGGTTCCTCATATCTGACGAGATTCAGTATTGAACATGACGTATAGTTTATCAAAAGGTGCACACAAACGCACACATTCACTAAGCCAACAATCTAGTACTTGCTTCTAGAGCTTTGACGGGTTCACGAAACGTAGTCTAAAGCCTACTACGCTATCTATGCGAATGACGATAGTGCTGGCGGGATCTCGAAAATACACACACACAAAATGTATAGTTCTACATACTCAACGCATGCTTTCCAAGTGTGGTACCCCATACATAAGAAAGATAGGCGACTACTGAGAGGTGTGAGCAATGAAATTCACCCGCCGAGCTTTTCATTGTTGTGACGTCCTACAGACGCAAATCACTGCCAAAATCATAGAATTTGTTTTTATTTGCCAACGATGTGTACTATTCCTCCAATGAGAAGTTTTGCTGTTTCTCTTTAATCGCATACCCGCGACCGCAAGATCTCAACTAAGTCACGAGCCCAAATGCTTAGTCCGAAAAGAGATTGCTACGTTGCTGTTCTCCTAAAGGAGTCACTAAGACATACAGGTTTACGCGTCCCAGAGAAGCAATTGATCATTTGATGTTATAACTAATTCTTATCCTTTATGTACATCATGCGTGTACTCAAAACTCTACGTCAAGATAGTGCCCAAATGCCACAAGCTTAACAAGTCGATACAAATCGGGTGCTAATTGTGCTTAAAGTTCTCAATTTTGCTAGCTGAGCGATCGCCGTCAAACGCCGTGGCTTAAGCTAGGCGTTAAGTTTGAATCAGCTTTCTGGTTTTAGCAGTCAAATACAGAAACTATCGTAGCTTAAGCATGGAGATATCGTGGGACTCGTGAGTAATCGGAGCCATGTTCACTTCTCTATCTTATAAAAGGCTACCACAATTACAATTATGTTTCTTTCACTCAAATTGAGTATAGTATACATTTCAAATGTATCTTCATGAAGCTCTATCTTCTTCACGCTTCCGACGAGAGAAGTAGTGCAACGATTTTCGGTCCAGCGCTGTGCACTCCACTGCATGGTACTTGGCACACCTCTGCAGGCAGAACCGGCAGGTGCACAACTCGTACTCCTCGTGAAACGTTGCGTTTGAACATACCAGGTAATGACAACCATGCACTAGGTATCTTCTCTATCTTATAGATAGACGCCAGCTTTCCACGTGAAGTCCTTGCATGAGACTTTTTGCAGTCTCTGTCGTCATCTCCAGAATATATATTTTTATCGTCAGACCGGAAGAACCACTTTAAGCAAGCAACTTTAAGGCCGCCCACCTACTGCCTTTGTGCATAATATTTTTCTGTTATTATCCGGTATAAAATGACGTCCACTATATAAACAGAAACCTAGACGAGAAAAATATTCACAAGTTTTGACCCAACGTCGAGAACGAGATACAGCCTCGGTGCCCGTGCTCCCTCGTTTGACTCATTTGGTGATGGTACTGTACGCCGGTGCGCTTTCGTTGCAGTTAAGTTTTGAAACAGTACCAACAAACTTTTTAATCCATACTGTATATATATATATATATATATATTTATGGCTATACATACAACCGTGTATATATACATTTATATATATATATATAAATACGGCTACCCCCGACTACCCCCGGATAAGGAACAGCCGCCCCTACCGGTAGCAAAAAACTCGCGCGTCCCTGAGCGAGAAGAGCCTTCTTCGGCTAACTATGTAAACGAGAAAGACTTACAGCTCCTACAGACGTCAGTGACTGACATAGAAAAACTAGTCAGCAAACACCGCACTACGCACCTGCAAATCTCTAAAGCAGTACGAACTAAGGGCCTAAATATACGTAAAATCTGCCGTAGAGCACTTGAAGTTGGTTTCACTCCCGCTAGAACAAAAAGACAGTCCGTCGAAATAAATACCGAGCTACTCCAAAAGCTCACCCCTCTCCCGCCGCCTGAGGAATTTATAGCTGCACAAGGCCTCCTCATTAAAGAGGAGCTAACCGATAAACAGTATGCAGACCTCATGCAAAGAGAATGGCCCGCGCGCACCTATGATGCCACCAGCCTTAGCAAAGCAAGCATCTTAGCTGACAAGGCGCCAGCAAGAGCCTTAGTGCTTTTACAAAAGTTTGATACAGACGAACGCCTCATAAACAGACTATCGCTACAGTTCCCTGGACTGCAGAATGCATTGCCATACCTTAAGGAAGGGAAGTCTATTTTCCTGCAGAATCGGGACATCCTGACCATCGAGAGAGTTGAAAACACTCCAGCCCCAACACGGGCACTCCACGCAAGGATGATTTAGCACGCTGAAGAAACCAAAAACAAGTTCTCTATGCAGGTCCTAAGAGAAGCAGCGACTAGTCTCTGTGGCTTCCTTAGGACTAGAGACATCCAGATAGCGGCAGTGGCCATCCCGGCAACAGCCGATATCAGACTCATGAGGAAAGTATTAGAGCGAGCTCTCGCAAAATACCCAGAAGTGGCACTGAAAATCCGAGTTAAAGGCCGGAAAATAAAGGAGTCTCACGACAAAAAGAAGAGAAAGAAGCCTGACTCTACCTTTGCAGTCGTAGTGAAAGCAGGAAATGCATCCTATGCTGACGCCCTACGCGCACTTAGAAACAACATTGACCCAGCGACAGCTAGAGTAAACTGGCAAATTTCTTCACTAACTTAAGGAGAAGGCGTCTTTGGAAGCGACAGCCCAAGCGGTCTCTCAGACCAAGGCTGTGATAATCCGAGACCTGGATGAGTCTATCGAGCCAAAGGACATCCTCAAAGCGCTTACCAAGAGTGGAGCACCGGAAATGGTTTCCTCTCTAGGCCCGCAAAAGAAAACCCGGGCAGGCGACTACTCGTGTTTTGCTAAAATGCCACCAGAGAAAGCTTAAAGGCTTCTACGACAAAGACATATACACTTTGGTTGGACTCGGTGGCGCATAGACGAAATGGTCTCGGTACCGCAGTGCTCACTGTGTCTGAGCTTTAACCGCACGGCCAGGGACTGTATCGCAGCCCGACCAACCCAACCTCGCTGCATCAAATTCGGAGGACAAGGTTATGTCGCAAAGGGCTGCACGGCCATTGTTAGGTGCTATGTATGGAACATAGATGGGCACTACGCCACTACAACGCAATACCCAGCATACAGACAACGGGTCACAAACCTCCGAGGAAACCACAATCAAAATGACCAGCAACTTAAAATAAACCTCCGCAGAACTCCCAGAGCATACGATCTGGCGTCCCAATTCGCAGCCGAAAACGACATAGAAATCCTACTTCTCTCTGAGACCCCTATCACACAGCTTTCTCAACCCGGCCCCCACGCTGGTAACAAATTTGTTTTGATCAAGCTTTTCCTCACAAGACTCTCGCCCACGTCAGTAAGACAAGACACCCACTTCTCCTTTATTACCACCTTCGACTTTGGGATCTACACAGTGTATATTTCTCCGAACTCCACCCTACAGACATACGAGGACTTCCTTGAGGAACTTGACGTCAGCATGAGCACTCAGCGGTCATCGAAAGGTGATTGTGGGAGGGGACTTTTATGCGGCCCACAGTCTGTGGGGAAGCAGATCCTCATCAAGTAAAGGAGAGATCCTACTAAAATGGGTAACTCGGGTTGATTTACAACTCATAAATAGCCCAGGATACACCTTCAATAATGGCAGACACAGATCAACATTAGATCTGACATTTGCATCAGAGGGGCTATCTCATCGAATAACCGACTGGAGGATCCACAAGGAAACAGAAACCCTATCTGATCATCTAAACGATTTCTCCGTCAATCTAGTTTTTTCTCAGCCTACGCTTCCTGCACAACGGCAACGCTTTCCCAGGCTAATTTATGCCCGCCTAGAGAGCTTTAAAAAGGAAAGTATTTAACCTCACAGAACCGGAAATCTCTGCATTACTAGAGGAAGCCTGCCGAGAGTCCAGCTCTTGCCCACATCCTAAGATAGCCAATCATCCACCCTGCTACTGACGGAATAGTCAGATTGCCGAAAAGCGAAGGGCCTGTCATCGCCTACAACGAGTATGCACGCGTCGCAAAGCAAGGCACCGATTAGAACTCTCCTATTTATGGGAAAAATACAAAGAAGCACGTAGGACCCTACATATAGCCATTAAGAATACTAAAAAAAGACCACTGGAACTCTATATGTGAGGAGGTCGTAGAAAACCCCTGGAGATAGATACACGATCGCGCGTAACAAAATGCGCCACGCACAGCCGCCTTTACCAGTAGAAGTGGCGGGACCGACTATAAATGCGCTCTTTTCGCAAAGACCCCGCCGGAGCCAGTACTCTTTAAAGAAACGTCAGACCTTACGTTTGAGCCAATCTCAATCCAAGAGACCAGAATCCTGGCTGAACGCATACGGCCAAGAAAAGCACCGGTCCCAGATGCTGTCCCCCCACAAGCAGTACGCTTACTCCTAACGAACCATCCAAAAACCATCCATGGTGGCTGTTTTCAACGCATGATGGACACAATCTTCACCAGCAGAGATTATCCTGAGCCTTGGAAAACGATACGTCTAAGCCTTATCACGAAACCCGGCAATTCACAATGAGACCCCCTCAGCATACCGCCTTATACCTGTAAGCATGCTCTCCTGCCTATCCAAGGCAGCTGAGCACATCATCGACGGGCGACTTGTTACAGAAATGGAAGACAATAAGGCGCTGTCCGAAAGCCAGCATGGTTTCGCGCCGGACACTCCGCACACTCGGCTATCAGCAAAGTTTGAAACATAGCTAAATCACAAAGAAATTCACCTATAGCAAACCGGGCGCACTGTCTGGCTATCCTTATTGACGTCAAATACGCGTCTATTACGCTTTTGTGGGATGCCATAAGCCAAGCACTTAGAAACAAAGGCGTGTCTCTCTATATACGACGTATCTTGGCGTCGTATCTGAAGGACCGCGCATCTACATACGAAGGCGTGGACTACGCCGTCACTGCCGGGGTTCCCCAAGGATCTGTACTAAGACCAACCCTGTGGAATATAACTTACGATGGAGTGCTTAGACTGCCTCATCCCCCGGGAGTCTATTCCATCGCCTACGCAGACGATCTGGCACTGATCGTCACTGCCAGTGACAACGCCTCCGTTTGCTAGGCCTTGAACTGGCCTTACAAAAAATGGAAGCAATTCTTCTAAACGGTGAAAGGTCATCCAGTAACAGATCCGCCCAGTGATCCTGGACAGGGCTCTCACAGGAACATCTCATGTGCGCTATGCAGCAAAAAAGCAGCCAGAGCCTCAGCAGAGCTACTGGAGTTACACCCTGGATATTGGACAAGATCAATACTTCCTAATCTCAAGAAATGGTACAGCCTCAAGCACGGCTCGCTTACTTACCCACTCGCGCAACTGCTAACAGGCCATGGTGGCTGTTTTCAGCAATACCTACACCGCATTGGTAAAACTGACTCCTCCGCATGGCGTACGTGCAATTCGGGGGAGGCGAACGATGTAAGGCACTGCTATGAACGGTGCGCCTTTTTTGGCACTGAGCAAAAGCTACTGTCCCGGAATCTACAACTGCAGACCCCCCTGAAATGCCAAGCTCTCGTAGAGGCGCTCCTCAAAGATAAAAGATCCTGGATTATGGTAAAAAGATTCGCAGAAAGTATCTCCGAGGCGAAGACAACCGCCACGCAAGGACGAGCAGCCTAAATGGCAAGAAGAGTGGCCAGGCGAAGTAATCTTGACAAGACGGCCACCCCCGACAAGGGCAAAGAGGACGACTGGATTTTAGTGGGTGCGAGTTTTACACTACCGTGGCTTAAACAACGACGCCCGGTGTGCATAACCCATTTTACCAGTTACCTCTATAAAAAAAATTGCGCTGCGTGCAAACATACACCCTGTCCTGCAGATTTAAATGTTTCACCATCAGGGAAGGCTTATATATATATATATATATATATATATGTGCGATGATGCACGGCGCTGTTCAACTGTGACAATATGTAACGCTAGCATGCCAGTTTTTCAATGGACTGCGTACAGTAGTATCCAGGCAGTAGGTGATAGGCAGACGACGCCGTCTGTGCCAGGCAAACGTAGAACACGAATAGCTGGCTTCGTTTTTCCTGCAGCAGCAGCAACAGCAGCGGTCGTGGTTGTATAGGTTGGAAAGAGAATTCGTCACCGGTTCAACGGACGGCAGGCGCAGCGAAAACAAAACATGTGACACTGTCTTCGAACTGCCACCAGCACCGCCCCCCCTCGCCCAGTGCAGCTGCTGCTGCTGTCAGCTTGAGCTCGATGGGGGTTTGGAGTAGCGTCGAAGCGTCGCCCGTGTCTTCTGCGTGCGTATATAACTACTGGGGGTGCCGCATCCAAGCTTGCTCAAGCTTGGTGACGATCGACACAGACGGAGCGAGCCAAGCGAAACCTTTTGAATCGAACCCCATGACGACGGCGACGACGACGATGAACCCGCTGTCTACTGGGGCATTAAGTGGGGCTTTAATTGCCTCACGCGTGCGGTGTGCACGTACACATTACTCGTATGCCGTCGATCGCCTTCATCCCGCTTCTTCGGTCGATCGGTTTAGATCAGGAAGCGAGTTTAGGAAGATAAGTATACAAATTCAGAGAAAGCCGCCAAGAGAAGGCGGCAAAAAGACTGGGCGGACTGGGCACTCAGACCCTAGTGGCAATATCAGAAATTGGTAGCCCTAGAAAAGACGGAAAGAATAAACGGGTTGCGACCGGCTACCCGGCTGGAATTTAGAGAGAAGAAAGAGGGAAGGCAATACGAAAGATCAGTGGAGAAGAAACGGCACATTTAAAAACCGGCCTTCTGCTGAATACGATTCATTGTCTGTCTGTATACATATATATATATATATATATATATATATATATATATATATATATATATATATATATATATATATATATATATATATATATACATATATATATATATATATATATATACATATATGTATATAGGAAGAGTATAAAGAAACGTCTGTAGGCGTATACTGGGAAGAGGCTAAAAATGAGATGCTGAACTTTTAAGGTGTTTACGAGAGCTGTCGCCACGAAATGTCTCCTTGTGCATGATGAAGACATGTGTGGACTCGTTGCAACAGTTTTCGCTAGTGTTTGCACGCAACGAGACAATAACAATGAAAATAATCCCGAAACATGCCAACACACATATTTACGCCATTGTTCACGTTAAAGCTAAAGCCAGAACAACATGAACTTTTCACAAACATGGTCCGGAATTATGACAAAGGCTTAATTCTGGTAATTTGCCTTACAAAATCTGCAGATACTTGTCGACGTTACGTGGGTGATATCCATCCGTCATCTTGCGTATACCACAAGCTTGTCACTTCGACGGAGCCATGACCAAAGTTCCTGTAGTACTGCTTTTCTAAAATCTTAGAACCATTGCTAGCTTGGAAGGCCTTTGTATGAAAGTATTAAATCTGTTTCGCCTTTGTACCAGCGTATTACATTTTATTCGCGCTCGAGTACCCATAGAGCTGGGAAGGAGTTTTGACATATGGCCGAGCTTAGAGCGTAAATATCACTAACAGGCCTGGAGTGGTTCATACTGCTGATTATTTAGCCAGCGTATTAAATCTTTGCATTCAAGCTTGGCTTAGTAAATGCCGTATAATGTTGCCCTTCTGAGTATATCCAATGACTCCGGTGGATTCTGATCTGCGGCGTCGGTGAATCATTCATTCCCGTCTAACATCGCTGTATCTAATCTATCTATCCAAATTTTTTTAGAGCGCCAGACCAACTACGATATCCTACATCAAAATAAAGTGTAAAATCCGATAAGCCTGATAAGACCAGACACTAATTAGCCATCAGAGCCAATATTTATACACATTTAACATAGGCCAGTGCGAGATTGCGCAGTCATAAAAGCTTGGACAACAGGCGCCAATCAATATGACTATGTATGCTGCCGCTCTGAGCGCCCCTGATATAAAAGGGTGACATGTGTATTTAGGTATACATGCCAAGCGAACAATATATCAATCAATCAATCAATCATGACGGGTAGGGCAACTTTCTTGATTGATACGGCTATTATGATTTTTTTATTGATACGACTGGATAGGAATGAGCTGCCAGGTTACTCTGAACAGTTAGTTATGTTTAATGTTATTATGGAGAACTTACGAAGGCTAACCAGGCAATTACGGCGTTATAACTAGGCGCCAGTTGACCGAGAATAGAAACTCGTTTCTGTCAACCATGGCCATCTTTAGCTGTACAAAAACTGGACGCAAACGATCCCCTCAAAGCATGCTATTGCTATAACGGATAGCTAATTCTACTAAACCGTGATCAGTTGTTAAGTTCCTCTCTTAGCAAGGGGAACCGCATTGTTTTCGTGTTTTGACGTTAATGTTTTGATGTTAAATGTATTTATTTCAAATCACTCATTTTCTTTACGTATATACTGTTCTAACACTTCACGAGATTCCAAATGTGGACTAAGAAATAACAGACAGAGGGTCATCTGCAAGAATAACTTTTTTAATACGTCATTGATACAGAAATTATGTAAATTAAAGATAAAAGTAAGTTGAGTACAAATCCACGTGGCATTCCGTGTTTTTTTGCATAAATGCTGATATTGAATCCTGGTATGCCTATGCATAATGTCATTCTCCTAGATCTGACCGTTCAAATCTTAACGAATTTACTCTCGTTTCTACTCTGGTAAGCTTGTTTACTAATTGACGATGACATAAGCATTGTATAATTTGTTATTTAAATGTATGGTTACAAGGAAATGTGAAACGACGATGAGATATGACTTCAATTGCCCTTTTTTAAGGTCAATCTTTTAAGGTCAATGAACACGACTACAGGTCCTTTATTGTTGTCGAGCCCGGTGGCGTGGTGGCTTGAGTCTGCGCCTCGCGACCGGAGGAGACACATAGGTGCGCGGGTTCGAGCCCCACCGTTGTACATTTGTATTTATGGGGGTCCGTCTATAAAGCAATGTGAAAAACAATTCCGTGGACGTTAAATCTTGGGCGAAAACTTTAGGTCCTTCAATGTTACTTAATGCCTCCCACAAGCATAACGTCATTTCCCGCAGTAGTTTTTCTATGTGCGAGTTTTGGAAACGCTAATGCACGCTCGGTGCTGGTAACCAACAGCACCTAGTGTGGGAACTTTGCTTACTCAAGACCTCAGTTCTGCCCACCGCATCAGGGTTCGGAAATGTGATACCTTCAGTAGATCTGGGAGGTACCGAATGATACCGTTCGTTAAGGGACTGTGTTAAGGAAGCTAGCCAGTGCCGGCACCCCATCCATGCATGGAAGTATCCTCCAGAAAAATCCTATGATCCTTGACGACGGGGTCTGTGGACGCAAAGCATGTGTGCAGACTGGTCTTAGCCTCATCTGTTCGCCACCCTGGTAAGTGACCTCCCGTCAACTCTAGTGACTCCCATCAACTCCCATCAACTAAGTGACCTCCCATCAACTATCAAATCTGTGTACAATACAGTCGGCATAACTTTCTAAGCTGGCGATATTGTGTTGTATAGTCGCACTGAGATAGATATGCAGAGAAGCTTAGGACACTTGCTAAAAATAGCTTTGTAAAAATACTTAAAAAAAGAGACTGTTCACTTCCGAATAGACGGGCCACTTAAGGGTAAGGTTTGTCAATAACGTTGTTATCTCAGAGTAAACTTTTCTCAAAAAGGCAATACAACTTGCAAGAGTTTTGCAGAGCGGGTTCAGACGTGCATGACAGCCATGTCATTTTTAGGCAAACTTCAGAAGTACCCTGTGGGCACTCTAAAAACCCTTTTATATGCATACTCAATATGAGTGAAATAAATACGATGATTATGAAAACCCCTTTTCGATCTTAAGGTTACATCAATCATTTATATACATACATATACGTACTCATCCTAAACAAAAAGCACAATTAATAAACTTAATGATAAAAAACAATGTTGTAATTTGTCAGCTCTTAAGTTTTAGACGCACGCTGTGTAGTAACATATATTCTCTTCACCACGCGAGGCCTAGCCCCTTACCTTTGGACACTGAAAGGTGGCTCCTTAAATATTTTTCCAATTAACCGTGGTTGGACTTTGCCGTCGACGATGGGCGGGCCAGTATAAAAACCGGATTTCAAGAATGGCTAATAAAAGCGTTCTGGGTCGTTTTGAGAGATTTGACTGACTGAGAGAATCTAGTTTTCTCGCTTCCACATAGTGGATTAACACATTTGTATGAGCAGTGATTTCGAACAGCCGAAAGCGAACGCTTAAGTACGGCTTAACCCTAGAGGTCGCAAAGGTCCATGCAATGTGTAGCAGAGGGTTTGCACAAATACGATTTGTTAGAGTTGTAGAAGAAACCCGAAACTAAGTAAACAAGCTCTCTTCGACAGAATGGCAATATCAAGCCAGAGACCCTCCGCAACTCAACGAAGAAGCTGATAAAAGCAAACACATTTTAGAGTAATGCAAATCAAATAAGGCTAGCTCTCATTTTCAAACTTAAAAAAATACTATTATACTAGTAGCACCCAAGCTTAAGCAATAGAACTTTCAATAAGTAGCATGCTTCTAAAAAATGGCTGCGCCCGGCTTTACGTACAAGCAAAAGTGACCCAGAAAATAATGCCTATCGCATACGTGAGCGATTTCCTCTCTTGATCAAAGCCAGGGATAAAAATATTATATAGGAAAGGGCTAACAAGGCTAAACGGCTAGTGGATTGGATGAATTGGGGTCTTCTAGATTGCCTTCTGAAAGGCCCTTGTCTTAATAGAAAAAACGAGATATGGAAAGTTACGAACAAAAAAACACGCTGTCTCGAGATCACACTTGATCAAGGACTAGCTTCGCGTTTGTCAGTACTGCGACGGAGAAGAATATTCGGTAGCCAGACTAATGCTGATGACAGGCGGTCATCAACACTGTCATAGGCGGTCAGAAAATAAGAGACAGCTACAGAAGACGGCGGCTGTTTTTATATCCCGTACGAGCCTGGCTAATGGTAATGTAGTCAAACGGGAACAAAGGCGGTTGAGAAGCACCCACCCGCAATTTGCACGGCTGTGCTGTGTGTGTGTATCAGATGTTATCTGTAGCAGCGCCAATGGTTCTGGTAAGGAAAAGCCCCTTTGACGCTTAGAGACTAATAAATAGGTAGCAGATCAAGGACAGGATGGAACTATGGAAATCGGTAAATATGCGCTGAACGAAACCACGCAGAGAACCAACGAAAGGTATTTACGAAAGATATTTAAAAGAGCATACAATGATAGGAGAAGAGAAGGTGTACGGGGAAAGGTAGTAGCGATATGGTTTACGGACCCGAGCTTTGCCCGTAACACGAGAAGGAGAAGACCGAACAGGCAAAGGAGCTTCAACGGCCCTTTACGGCAGAAAACCTCGTAACGATTCTGCTAGAGGATGAAAACGCCTAGAGCAATACCGATGTCTACGAAGAATCAGCTTATGTGGAACAAGATGAAGAACCTTATGCGGAACAAGAAAACACGTACGTAGCGGCGAGCTGCCAATGGGACTTAAAATCTCCAGAGGAGCAAAAAAGTAATACGACGACAGTTCTATGCCATGTAGGACCGAGTATAATGTATAATGCTTTTTAGTCGGTAGGAGAATACCACTCTCTGTCGAGAAGGGCGCCATAATGGCATACATTTGCATAGACATCGCTGCTGCCAAATTATCAAATCAACCTATCCCAACATACAGACAGCATTCTTATTACGTGCAGGGATGCATGGATATATGAATATATGCATGGAACGTTGTCAGATTATGACATAGTTCATAAGGTGACACAGTTCTGTCAGGAGAATTAAGCAAGAAAGTATGCTGCAAAGGATTAAGTTTGTGTGCCGCCACCTATGCTATAACATAGCATAATTGCCTAGACTGCGCCCATGTTAACGACGAGGAAGCGAAACAAACTTCGCAGTTATACCAAGAAAACGTATTCAGTGCAACCGTTTTGAAAATTTAGCTCTTACTCCCTTAAACCGTTTTTGTATTAATGGGGCGTGCGAGGAATTAAATGGGTGATAAAACCTTAGATCGTTTGCAAGTTCGGGGTATTTTACCTCAGTTGGCAAGTATTTGTATTTAAAATAAGGGGGAAATGCATACACCCTATAGAATGCTGAATGGATCATAGAAAACTTACTCAGGATGTTGATTTGGAATTGTAGGCGGCTTAACTAGACGTTGAGCTACACATAGTGTGCAAGTGTCTGCATTTTTGCAAAACAGGGAAGTGTACTACAAACATATTCGTACATTTGAAAAATTGTGAAACGCCTTAGTTACGTTTCGTTGTTTGAACCAACTGCGTAACGAAGTTATACATTTTCGACGGATACTTTGTAGCCTTCTCACATAAATGCAGTAAACGGATATTTTTTTATCTCGTACGCTATTGTGACTCAAAGCATGCCTAACTCATCGGCGCTTTGTAGAGACGCGGCCTGGATTATAAGAGCGTAATTCTTCTCTGACTTCTCGCATACTCGATCACGGGCATGAGAATGTATTCTTTTGTTCAAACACATCAGGAGAGTATAAGTAACGCATTAGAAAAAAGATGACACACTTCACTGACGCGCTTGAATGGTGTGCATGGTCGTTGCACGCTGCCACAAGGTTTTTTTTACCAAGGTCATCATACATAAAAGTGTATCAAATATATTATAATAAAAAATTAAAAGTTTCAAGAAGGGCTAAAAAACGGTACACTAGCATGCCTTGGATCGGAATAACTGTGTGCTGCATAAGCTTTTAAAGTGTTCGAAAAAAGAAAAAGTTTGATCGCAAGCTGTGTTTTCCCTTTTGTTTATCGAAATGTCATGTTGTGGTTGTCTGTGGCTCATGGCAACGCAAAATAGTGTGCAGGAAATAGCCTGGGTTTGTTAAAAGGCCGTTCTAACCGACGGCAAGTTTATTTGCCATTGCTGTAGTGGGCGTTCTAATTAAGCACTGCAACATATATATATATATATATATATATATATATATATATATATATATATATATATGTCCGTTACCAACTCAGGTTTGTTCAGAAAAAATATGTTAATGCAGAAAGACATTTGTCCGGTCTGCGCAGACTGAGTGAATATTGGGCAATCATTGAGGTCAAGCAGTGTCAGAAACTTCGCCGTAATTAGCCTGCGTATTGAGAATGTTGGAATTTGACTACATAACTGATGAACCGATGATATCGACACTTAGCCTGACGCGTGACTTGGAATAAAGCATCGTGCATGTGTGTGTTGCCGGGTCGGGGGGGGGGGGGGGGGGGGCTTGTATAAAGTAATATATGAAACTTGTGGAGGAAGTACAATCCAGACTCACGGGACGTTTACAGTCGACTAGATTCACGCGATTCTGGCTGTTCAGCCCTACCTCGACTCAAAATTATAGCGGTGTTATGTAAATGCTTTTTGCCAATGTGGCATGCGGAGTTTTCCTTTGATATTACTAAAGGGCGGTCAAAGCCGCCGATACATATCTAACTCAATGTAGCCTATTTGGTTGTCTATTGCATTTTAGCACGTATATTCTTTTTCCTCACAGCTTACCATTTATTGCAGATTCTGTGACCATGCCACCTACGCATGTATGCAACTACAACGCAAATGTAACCAGGACACATTAAATCGGGTGTGCTTATCGTCAATTATTTATTTGGCTTACCACAAATACACTGTGTTGCTACTCAATGTTTTCCTCAGTATCCTCTTTTAGGAACAATATTTAACAAACTTTTTAAAACTAGCCGTTGAAGAAGCTAACCAAGTACCTTATACGGGGTGTTGTTTATTCGGGCTAGTAAACCACGCCCAATATATGCTGATACAACTTGTGAGTTTTATTTAATCAAAATAGTATAAAGAACAACAGTATTTCTACCGGATCTCAGGGAATCCTTCGGCGGGGGGAAGGGACCCTTGGACTGACGCCGCGTTTCCCTCGCTGAAGCTTTATCGATACGCGCTGCAGTAGGTACTCGTCAGAACGAGGATCATTCGTGACTGCGTTTAGTTTTTTCCAAGCTCTTTGAATAATTTTGACGTTTCTTTGCCCATGGGTCCGTAAGTTCCATGGCGATTGGCTGGATGATAAACTGCGGACTGAGTATGCTTCTATAAGTGGAAGTTAACCTACTGATAACAGAACATGAGTCTTTCTTACCCTTTTTCTTGGATCCAAACATGGTCTTGCAATTAATCGCCTTCTTTGTCGTGTTTGATATTGCTGCTAACGCTATTCTTGTTGTTGTTGTTCTTCTTGTTGTTTCTTGTTACTGCTGCTGCTTCCGCTATTAATGCGAGTAGTAGTAGTAGTAGTAGTAGTAGCAGTTGTAGTACGATATAGGTTATTAAAACTAATCGTATTTCTTATCCACGAGTCCTCGTCGATGACTGTCGCCGCCCGAATTGAGCTGTGCGTTTCTTCTTGTCGATGCGCAATTTAGACGGCAGTTGCGAGGTCGTTTCCGTTGAATTTCAGGATTGTAAGACTCGAGGTCGGTATCAAGCAGATTTGCCAGATAGATTGCCAAATAGTGAGAATAATCCGGATGACTTCACCACGACGTGCAACAGTCGTGCAATTATTATTAGCTTACAATCGCTGAGTAAATGAGCCCGGACGAGGTATGAGCAAACGTAGGACCCAGACACACTACAGAATAAACAACGTCAAACAAACCTCACGAAGAAGCACATCCACGCGGACACAAACATTCATACACATACGTGGCACATCGACACGCACAGACACCACACGCACACACACACACACACACACGTGAGTTCAAACTAACTTCACGATGTTCAGTCTTCAGCACAGCAACGTTGCCAAATGTCGTAATGAGCTCGTGACATGCAATCTTTCCAATCGAAGGTGTCAACGCACGTTGAGGAATATCGCGGGTTATGGCGATGATGATGACCACGAGAATAGTCATCAACAACGACCCCGCCGCCGCCGAAGCTTGTGGCCTTGATTCGCCGAAACACCTCGTCGATGTTCTGCGGTTACTGCTTCTGCACTTTTTGAGATACTGGGGTTATAGCGTGACGTATCCTTGTGACACAAAGATTTTGCGGTGAGGCACAGAAGTGACGTGATTATTAGCCGCGTTGTTAGCAAACAAGGTACTGCTACTGATCGGTGGCTTTGTGGGCATGTAGACGCAAATCAAAGCAGAAAGTGCAGCAACAAATCGGGACAAAGCGAAAACAACCAATATAGGCACAGCGGAAACACAAATTAGTGGAGGAAGGAGACAAAGAGATCCAGGGAACGAAAAAGAGACAAAACAAGCAAACGCTACGGGGCTACTCGATAGTGGAGCTCATTGCTCTGCGTCCTCCGACGTAATGCGACGTATGTGGACACGACCACCCCCGCCGGATAAGGTAAATTGCCCGGCAACCTCCCGATCGCGCTGGCTTCGTAATTAGGCAGCCGGCACAGGGGTTTGGCGCAAACAAATGCGCCGCCTTTTGCAGCTTCCGACAGCATTCGAGGGCGCCGAGGGGGTTTCGTTGAGGTCGTCTGCGCCGTCGTCGTCGTCGTCTGCGCCTTCGAGGTCGTGCCTTTATCTTCGTCGACGCTCGAGTGGTGGCACTGGCGCAAACGTTACTCAGCATCGGCCTTGTTAGGGCACTGGCATGAGCCCCGTTCCAAGCTCGGCGTCCCTGACTCGAGCGGATGTCACAGCGACCGGCGCAGGTCAACAGCTGCGATGGCGAGCCTCTTCGGCATCGTCGAGCCTGCCCTGGCCGCGCTGTGACCACCTCCCCCTACGCGATGAAAGGTGGACACAAGGTGTTCGCGTACCGCACAAAGAAAGTTGTACACCGCATGACGGTAGCGTTACGGCCGTACACTTCTTTTTCCTTCTCTGTTTAGCGATTGTCTGATGGTCGTTTGCTTACCCTTTTGGCACAGAACCGAAACTGCCTAAGCTAGCGCGCCAACTACTCGACCAACTACAGTTTGCACAGCAGCTAGTTTTCCGCCACCGAAAGAAGCAGCCACAGCAACAGAACCACCACCAGCAGCAGCAGAAGCAGCTGAAGAAAACCACGTTGCCGCGCATGGAGGATGTCGAGGAGAATCGTGGGTAAGGGCGGACTAGGAAAGGGCAAATAATGACCCTCGCCGCTGGTTTCCCCCCGGGATTTCGTCCAGACGTACGCATACACGCATATCGCTTTCTTTCTTTCTTTCTTCCTTCTTTCCTTTCCCACCCAACCCCGCACACCCTCCCGCCTCTGCTACTTTCATTCTCTTTCATTCGCGGGGCTCACATACTATTTTCCGACGTCGGGCAGCTAACTCCTAGTGCGACGACCCCCGCCCATCGCGGACGCAGCCTCTGGAAGGCAGGTCGAGTGGAAGGAGGGACTACCGGTTTAGTCGGGCCTCGGGGCGCTGCGAGACTATCCAGCTGTCACGGATAGCAGCACCAACACCAACACCATCATCATCATAACTATTACTACAACAACAATCACCATGACGACGACAAATACGACGTCAGCGCGTGCGTGCGAGTGTGTGTGTGTGTACGCGCGGGACCCGAGTGAATCTCCCACACAATTTCCATCTACGGTAGGTGGTGGAATTCATAGGAACGCGAGGAAGTGCAGCAGTCCTTGGGGAAAACGTAAAGGGGAACGTAGAAATGGCAGCGGCGGCGGCAGCAGCTCTCCAACCAGCTGCAGTGTTGATCGCATATCAGGACAAACGCGGCAGAAAGCCAGCCTGCAAGCACGTGTTGTTGATACTGCTCTTGTTGTTGTTGTTGTTACTGCTCTCGTTGTTGTTGTTATTGTTGTTGTTGCTGTTATTGCTGTTACCTGTATTGTTGTTGTTTTTGTTGTTGTTGTTGTTGTCATTATTTCTTTTTCTGCCGCTAGTTTTTTTGGCTTCATAATGCTGCAAGCATACGTCGATAAGACAAATGCACCGAACAGAGAGTTAAATGTTTGCAGCAGTAATAGATACAACACGTGTATTACAACAAACCGTGGCAAACACTTGGTTGGCAATGAATATGCATCAACGTCCCTTGGCAGTAATAGTAGTAGTAGTAGTAGTGGTAGCACCATCCGTACACGCGCTGGTGCTTGCTCGCATAGCTGACACGGACATTTATCGTCACATATTCTTATACTTTGTACAGTGTGTTCATAATTTGTCATATATACGCTGCATGTTGAATGTGCTTCCAGTTTGCGGGTTAGAGATCTTCAATAGGCGCGGAAGATGTTGTAAGACCCCACTGGCTATTTTACCTTGGTGGGAATAGGGGACTGCTTTTTTAGACTAGGCATGAATGAGGTTAGCATATTAGACAATCTACGAATAGGTTTCGTTTCAACTTAGGATGATGGTAACACGATAGCATCTAGCCCAATTAATTGGGTTAGATGCTATCATGTTAACATCTTCCTACTTTTCGCAAACTTATTAGCTGCCATAAATTATTGCCAGTAATATATGGCTCATTCTTCCGCTTCCGACTGGACTCTCGCTTGTTTTGGCCGATTTTGGGATACGTTTGTTGTATATCGCTATCAAAGACGTCACGGATACAAAATTTCATGTGAAATCAGCTTTGATGTCTGCCAGTATTTGCAATCAGGCATGTGTACGTTGCTGAGTTACGGGTCAAAGACCGTACAGGACCGTACGGCCGCTGTCCTCTCACCTTGGCTGGATTGGCCATTAATTCCAGGCGAGCTTTGCACTTAACTCCAGCGACGTGCTCTTTCTGACGAGTACAGCTAGCGAGGGCTGCGAGGGCTGGCTTCTTTTTGTTCAGACCCGGCAGGGTCCGGAACTTCAGCTTTTTTCACCGTGCATGGGTCCCAGCCGCAGGCAATCGCACACTGCGCTGTGTCATTCCTGTATTGTGTTGAACGAACGGGAAATAACTGTCTAAAGGGAACAAAGCAAGAAAAGACTTGACAAAGTAGAAGTCAGTACGTGTCGGCCTTGCTAGGGGCCGTCGAGGCCTCTTCCAAGAATTGTCCAGGTTGACTCAACTAGAGCGACGAAGTGTCGCTCAGGGGAAAAGACGACATCCTTCAAGATACGCTTTCTCACTGTTCCGCTCTACACAGACCTCAGTAGGCTAGTACAGGCGACAGTTGCAGGACCAAGCGAATGCGTCCTTTGCCGCAGACGTCGACGACACAGGAAGCACACAGCTTTTGCTTCACCAACGCCACCACTACTCGCAGGAAATGGCCCTCGAAAAGTTCTGATTTGCAATTTGTGTCCCCGTCTGCGCAGTCGGTCTAACAGCGAGAGCCAAACGACGAACAGACGAGAAATAAGGCCGCCTTGCAGAATTTGTCTGGTTGTGGCCCGGCAGCGCACAGCCGTAGAGAGTTAGTTGTTCGACGCTGAGTAACTGGGCCGCTCTTGCGGGCTGTGACGACACTGGCCAACAGAATGAATTCCGAACAGAAGGGAAGTTGCGGTCTCTGGCAACAAGACGCCACGGGTAACGCGACGTGAAACCTAGCGCCTCCGTGGTACAAAAATGCAATACTCTGTCCAGCCAGTTGTAGACGATTCCGGCGCAATGACAGAAACACGCTCGGCAAGACTACTCTAGCCATGTAAATGATCAGATAACATCGTTATAGTCGACACGAGTGAATCGCGGGTCCAAATGTTACAATAGCAAAGGCTATTCTCGATATAAAAACTTACGCTGCAGGCACGGAGGGGCTCTGTATCCAGATGCGTACCTTCGCACTGAGTTGCAAATGATTGATGAGGACAGTATAACTAACTAGAATAAAAACTATTTTTAAAAGAGGGTCTTCTTAATTCTAGACCGTCCGCCGTCCCTTACGGGCTTGACACTTACTGTGACGAATATCTTTATTGCACCGAGGGCCGGACATGTTGAGATATCTAGGGTTTCCCCAAGAATCCTTGTGGCAGCATGGCCGCTGACTCTCAGCGGTGTGGTTTTCAATGAGCATCACCTCTTTTTAATGAGCATCGCTTAAATAAAATTCGATCAACAACAGGGATCGAACCAGCAACTCCCTGGTAGATGACAACCATGACTAGCGCACGAATTACCTAGTGCCACGCTGCCACCACTGGAAGTTAGTAAGTGTGTGCGGTGCGTTCTTGGAGAAGCACCGCCGGTTTGAGGAGTAGCAAATTTTGTTTTATTAAAAACAAATGCAGGGTTTGTTTTTTTAGTGAGGGGTTCGATGGCAATGCACCGTCTATATTTTATTAAGACATCTGTGCTCCCCTTTTGTCAGATCATGGCCGATTATGATCCACTCCGACATTCATTTTGTTTAAATTGGAAACCATGAAAACCAATTTAATATTGGCCTGTCCAGGTCTTGTACCCGCGCTCTCCCGAATGCAAGGCAATGGCTTTGCCACCAAGTCACCTTGTTCTGGTTGTAGGTAGCCGTCATGGTGCAAGTGTCCTGCGAGGGTCCCCTATTAAACTGTGGTTGGCCGCGTATGCATGGTTTCTACGTTATCTTGTCTATACGTTATTTATGTTGATCAATACGTGACATAACGTTTCCTGCTCAAATATGACATAATAGACTTGCAAGCAGGATACGACACAGGAGTTTCTAAAAGCAGCTAGGCACTTTATTACATTATAAAAGGCCTGTCTAAGTCATATCTAACAGGGCACAGAGCATTTCAAGCATCTTTGTGTTCGATAGCCAGCGCCTTAACGTCCTATTTAGAGCAAGCACATGTGTACTTTAGTTTGTTTGCAATCCGAATGTGTTCGATACATAACTTGTTATATATATATATAGAAAATATTGTGATGATTTATTAATCATTTACAATACGTTTGCACACTTGGCAGTGCTCGCCTTAATAAAAATTGTGGTAAAAAGGTGTCACGTGAAGTTAAGAGTCAGTTGTCCGTGTCCTTGCTTGATGGTAGCCCCCGCTCTTATGGACCCGGTGCGAGCGGTATATCCTCAAGGTTCCTTGCAAAGTTAAAACGGTGAGATCCATAAGATTCCTCTTCGTGACGCCGAGCCCCAAGAGCGTCCTCGCAGATTCGAAGTCCCATACACCACTCATAGAGATAGTGATGGATCCGAATCTGCGAGGTTTTTGCGGGTCGGGGAGCGCCGCTCTTAGGAACTCGACGTCATATTTGGCGATCTTGTCTTGCCGTGCTTTTGCCAGGTCCCGGTTCGGGCCGCAAACCTCGGCATCTAAAACCCAGACCTCGGTAGGTGTTGTTATTACGAGGTCGGGCTTTAGACCCGGTGCGCCCGGTCGACGGAATACTCGCTCACGAACCACCTCATGACCCCTTTCGCGGAGAAGACGCGCCACGCGATCACAGACGTCGTCATGTCTCTTTATGGTTTGTTTGTGTGTTGTATCGCACATCTGAGCGACATGAGCCAACGTCTCAGGCGCATGACACCCGTGCCTACAACGTTTGTTGTAGCCCGGGCGTCCCCTGGCCAATCTGGCACGCGTTGGTAGTGCGTTGATCCTGAGCTTTAGTAGGTTTAAATACTCCTTACCAGATAGGTAGGGCATACCCTTAATCCAGTAGTGTACAAAGGGCGTTTCGTGTGCTTTTTTAAAATGTGCCCCATCGAACGTGTTGTGTAGTTGTTGAGACCAGTAGTCGGTCTCTTGTGTAGCGGTCTCAATGGAGGTTCCCAAGCGCTCGCAAAGAAGTCTTGTTTTCGCAAGATCTTTTTTAAAGTGCTCGGTGGTTAGCATCCATTGGACCCCAAGGTGCGTGGAGTGTTGTAGTGCTGTCAGGCGGGAGAGGCGGAGTCTGGGAATGAATGTTTGGAGGCAGGGGATGTCCAGACCGCCGTGTGCTGTGTGCGTGTACAGGTAGGCGTTCGGCACCGAGTTTTCGAGCTTAAGCCATTTCGACTTAACAACCTTTCTGATCTCTTTATCTAGGTCACTAAGGAGTGCGTAAGATGGTCTGGGACCGGAGACCAGTTTATATAGGAGACGGGGAATGAGAAAGCCTTTCAAAAATATGAGTCTTTGGTGGGGTTTAAGGGGAGCTATCGTGAGTCTGTTGAGTAAATTAAGGAGTATATCCCTGGTGGAGTCAACTCTGCCATTGCTGTCAAAGTCGACTCCAAGATATCTCCATCGATCGCTCATACCTTTAGCTGGCAATTGCCGATCTCCAACGTTAAATTCTGGTACGGTATTGATAAAACCTTTACCTTCCTTCCTATTAAATAGGTGGGAGATAGTAAAGCTTTTATTAGTATTAATTTCAAGGCCTCGGGATTTCAAAAGTGGGTCCGCAATATTAAGGAGACGTTGGAGAGTGGATTTCGTGGAGGCTAGGAGGATGAGATCATCCGCAAAGGCTAAGCCCATAAGGCGGAAGTCATCAGTAAGTTGGTACCCGATATTAGTTTTGTCTAATTTTAAAAGAATGTCGTCGAGAACTAGATTAAATAAGAGGGGGGACAGAGGATCTCCCTGTCTAACACCCCTAGTTGGCCGAAATGTGCGACATTCTTGTCCAAATTCTATGAGAGTTTTAGATGAGAGGTACAAGCGTTCGATATAGTTAATGAATACCTCCGGGTATCCGCGAGTCCGGGGTGACCACAGGACGGAGTCATGACTCACCATGTCGAACGCCTTACGGAGGTCGATTGAGGCGAGTCTGAGCTCACGTCCTGCAGACTTGGCATCGTTAAGGATACCATCCAGAACCGCAAGATTCTCGAAGGTACCATTATAGGGGAGAAACGCTCGCTGGATTGGGAGAAGCTTAATAGAGTTCTGGAGGCGTCTAGAGAGAATTTTGTTAAGCGTTCGTTGTAAGTATGAACTAATAGATAGGGGTCGCAAATCGCTTGGGGATGTGGCATTGTTAATTTTAGGGATGAACGCTAAGCGAGCAGTTTCATGGGCTGAGGCAATATCGCTAATTAATAGTATGTTAAGAATACAACAGACTACTTCTAACGGGAGTTTACGGAGGGACGAAAGACAAATCCCGTCCAAGCCTAGTGCTTTAGAAGGTCCGCGGAGAGCTACGTGGGTTTCCTTTAGGGAGATAGGGAGGGAAACCTCAAAGAGATCAGAGTTGGGAGTGTATACGGGGCAAGGGAGTGGTTCAGGGGGTGGTTGTGTCATCGTGTTGGCCCAGTGTTCTACAACCTCGGTGGCCTGCATGTTGTGTATGGTGTGTTTGCCGTCCAGCACCTCATGAGCGCATTTGGATCGGTTTTGGCTAAAAAGTTTTTGAGTGGTTGCGTAGTCTTGACGTCGCTGTTGCCTTTTAGATACTCGCGCTTCGGTGGAAGGTGTTTCTCTAAAGGCACGACGTCGGACAGTGTGTGTAAAATGTTTGTTCAGAAATTCGTTTAAGGCGATAGTGTGATTCTCACCTGAGCAAATTATATTTGACAGATGAGTAAGGTCTGTTGAAATTATGTTGCGTTTGGGAAATGTGTTTGTGAGGGCTTGTATTTTAGATATAATAATATCTTTTTGGGATGGATTATAGGGGCCATCTGATTCGGAGTATCGAGGCCGACTAGGCTCAGGAAGCTCAGATCCGTCAAGGTTGGAATCCAGGAGAGACCTCTTTTTAAGGAGGTCCTCTACCAGATCCTTATGCGCCTGAGAATTACGTTGGCCTCTAATCGCCCCAGGTGTGCGTGAGTTAAAATTAGTAGCTAAAAGGTGGTCAATTTCTCTAGGTGTTTCGTTATTATTATCTAATATAAAATCTGCTTCTAATGTTGCTAAAAGTTCACGGTCTTGTGGGTTCCATCTGGCCTTCTTAGAGGGGGGGGCTAAAATGTTCTCATTATATTCATCCGGATGGGCACGACGACGGTGTAAATTAAGACCTGATTTAGATTTAAAGACCTTTAAGCAAGTACTAGATGGACATTTACAATTTGGCTGGGAGACGCGTGAAGTACTAGGGGGGTTAAAATTATTATTAGAAGCAGCAGTGTCATTTTGTGAGGAACTTAAAATCAAATTATTAGTCTGTGATTGGTTAGGAGTTTGGGAGGTGGCACGAACTTCTCGTTGATTGTGAGTCAATCTAATGTGGCTCGCGAGGCCCGCGCCAGATTTGCATACTCGCCCGCAAGTCTGGCAGCTGAGTCTTCCGGCGGTGTTGCTGCCGTCACGTGATGCCATCGTTGTCTTGGTCCACAGTGGTGGTAAGATTTCTTTTAAAAGTTTCGTACGGGAACGATGGCGCGATTTTACGCAGATGTTGTTGTTAAAATCGCTAAGATGAAGCGGTCTTTAGACCATCATTCTGTTTGTCTCTACCCAGGGAGCACTATGTCATATTTCGTCACGTACTGTATTTATGCAAAATAGCGTCGAAAGTAGAAGTTAAAAATATATATATATATATATATATATATACATACATATACAGGGTGTTTCAGGAATATTTGAAGCGCGGTATATGGAATTGTAGAGCTCGTTACAGCAAATGTTTTTTTTCAGTGGAACATAGTCTCTGAGAAGTCTTGTTTCGGAGTGAGAGTGAAATTACTACAATTTTTAACACTAGTGTTTTTGCCCAATATAGGAGCACAGAATGTGCAATTGCGAGACAATCAGTCCTCCTATACAGAAACTAAGCCACCGTCGTGTTCGTGAGAAAATCTGCTTCTTGACGCTTGCTTGAATTCTTCCTTCTGCTTCTATGCACTCAATCCCAATATCTGGCCAAAATCGTAATTACTCCGCAACCAGAGCTCGCGTTGCCATACGCTTGGTGTCAAAATGATCATCATGAAATGCGCATTTGCCTGAATATGTTAACTTTAAGCGCCGTGAGTGGTCGTTGGGTAATGATTTGGAGGTATTTGGCGTGAAAGCTAACAAAGAACTTTATTTTTTCCAATTCTCTTCCAAGCGACCGAGTTGCATCTTCTGACCGGCTTTAAATATTTTTCAGAGAAAGCATAATTTTCTCGAACAAACACGACGGTGTCCTTAGTTTCTGTATAGGAGGACTGGTTGTCTCGTAATTGAACATTTTATGCTCCTATGTCGGGCAAAAACACCAGTGTTACAAATTGTAGTAATTTCACTCTCTCACTCCGAAACAAGACTTCTCAGAGACCATGTTCCATTGGAAAATACATTCACTTTAACGAGCTCTACAATTCCACATATCGCGCTTCAAATATTCCTAAAACATCATATATATATATATTTATTCACAAATTATAATATTTTAAATTTTACCGTCAGATTATGACCACTGAGGTTTCTCGGTTAATTTTGCTTAGAAGCGCCATTCATCAGCTACACGGAATCGCAAAGCCAATCGGTGGCGACATTTATTGTTTGAGTTTGGTTCAAAGAAGTGAAGAAAACGATTCATTCTATACATGAATTGAACTTTCCGGCGGTAGCAGAAGACCCTGAATTACTTCGCAGAATGGCTACAGCAGACAAGCACATGGGGTATATGGTTAGGACATCGAAACCAAAGCCCGATCCTCACTGTAGGGCTTCTAAGGAAAAGGCTGCGCGAACAACTATCGGATCATCCATTATGGCAATGCACATATCGTGATTGATTTCGGATTATTTGAGGAAATATTCGATTGCTAGATTTCCTTTGATTCGATTGCTGCAACCCCCCTGTTCGCCGGACCTGGCTTCGAGAGGTGGCCCTACAGTGTGTTAAAACAGAGGCGTCTCTAAATCTATGGAGGCAGGCCAATGTGGCTCTCCGGTAGAAAATTGGATTTGAGCAAAAAACGGCACGTAGGACGCACGACACACAACGACAAACAACCACACTAACACGATGAAATAGTGAAGCGTATACTTTACAGCCATATTTTGACTGCAACGGCAAGAGAAACGAAATACAGTTGAAAAAAGACCTCCAGTGAGAATCGCAGAGCTGCGCAGGTAGCTACCGGTCACTCTGCTCCGTGTGGTGAATCACAATTTCTGCCACGGTCGATAGTACCTCGCGGTACGTGGTTTGCTGCACCATGTCTGCATGTTGATAGTCTGAGCTATCATTCAGTAATATCCATGGTTCGTGTCCTTCCTTCCAACATGTTCCAGCAGCTTGTTCAAGGTTAACGGCATCTGCTGCTCCCAGCACATTACACATTTGCGTCGTAACTACCGAACCTACAAGAACAAATAAACCACCACTAGAAAATACACCAACCTGCCAAAATGCTATTAGCAGCTTCATACAATTACGCTGTTGTGCGAACTTGTAAGATCATATATAATTGTATATAGACAATTAGAAAGCTGAATGGGAAAGCAATCTAAAAAAGGCGCATACCTCACGGATAATACTAACAAAAGCAACAGCAATAACACCAACAAAGGGCTAACTCTAGAACCTAGATAATCGGAAATGGCATTCACTTTGTGATTATACGTGTTTTATTAATCAAACTAAGTGCTTAGTTTTTGGGATTGCCAATTGCCATTTGGACCTGTGCAATGTCACCACCCTAGACTCCGGCATATACGAGTCCGGAATTAAACACAGCTAAAATCTCCTTCAATGTGCAGCAATTAGGACAAAAAGAAAAGTTCCTCCGGAACACGACCTTGCACCAGGACGTCAGCCTAATGCAAGGTCGAGCCGAATACTAGAATAAGTTTTATTTTCTCTAGCCTTGCTTTATGCTTCGACTGGTGCTAATAAGGCGCGTTTGTGTCCCGGAGCGGTATTCCATCGCATTCCACAAGACAGCTTTTTTGCACAGGCTTTGATCAGGTGCAGGGATTCAATGATGGAAATCTACTATAGCTATATTATAAGCTTGCGTTACAGAAATCTTTAAACTTAAACGTGAAGCCTTAACAGGCTGTTTGAATTTGGTTCATACGCCCTGTTACGAGCGTCTAAGTCCCTCAATGTTGTTCACGGAAACATTGCAAACTCGGAACAACCGGTTGAACCTTCGCCATATTAAAACTACCATTGAATTCTTTAAAACCGTTAATGACGACGAACATGCAACGTTGTATCCTGATGAAGGCTAGTTTTACGTACGATCAGATATGCGTTTTCAATGCGTCAGTCCTCTAGCATAGCGGAATTTTGTATGTGCCCCGAATAGACCCGTTCTGAAATATTGGATTGAACGAACCTACTGCAGGCCATGTGCGGCCTAAGTCTTTGTACTTGCAATATTTTTATCTTCAATGTCTTTAGACGCAAGCACATCTCACTGGAGCGTCATAAATAGCATGACAATCGTTTTTCCTAACAATGAAATTAAAAACCAAAGCATGCGAACGAGAAGCCCTACATCAATAAGCAAGTCATTTCCTAGATCGGTTACTATAAAGAACCGGGTGTCACGCTAAGTCGCGAATTGAAATTTACGACGCACATGGCTGAAACAGCTGCGTCGCGTTTGTTCATTGTATGTCAAATTTTATTATATGTGGCATTAAGCTTTATGCCAAGCGATAGAATGTTTTTGTAATACAAGCAATAGAACATTGCAATTTATATCATATTTGATATATTTAAAATTCAGGTCTAACGACTGTTTTAGTTACAAAACTGACGACTATTTTAATTACAAGCGTAATTCTTAGACATTGTGAATCACGTCATTTTTTGGCGCTGCTGCTCAACGTTTGTCAAAAAATACGCTCTTAGTTGCGTTAGACTATTGGTAATTTTGCCTTGTCCGTGCGCCCAATGCATTATGTGAAAGTAAAAACGTCATTTTAGATAATATTTTAAGTAGAAACGTATTTTTAATTAAACAGGTGGTAGGGGTGTAGCAACGTTTTTGAAATGTCTATAATAAAATACATATTATTTTATTTTCTTCTAATTTCTTTATATTTCTTGAGCATCTTTGTGGATTCGTGCATCGAAGAACACCAGTCGTTCGTCATTATACCACGTTGTGACAGTTCGACCAACGTCACAGCTTCACTACTGACGAAGAAAATGACGACCCTCATCCTGTTAGTCGAGCGTAGCGCATCACTTGTACAAACAAAAGACCCTCTAACGCCTGACAACTGCAAGCTCTGGGACTTGAGTAGAGGGTCATAAAAACGTATTTCATGTCAGAACCACATGTCAGAATTCTCTCGAGAACAACAGGATCCATAACCTGAAAGCCGCCTGAGATATAAAATAAGCGGGTCTACATGCTACATAAAATCGATGCTTTGCTTTTATTTGAAATGTGACTTTACCAAAAGTTTTAAATTATTTCAATCTACAGAGCTTTGCGTGAGTTTATCATCACAAACTTTCCAGCGATTGTTTCTTTCTTCACTCAACGCGTGGCAAATAAACATTGATGGGTTTAATAAACTTTTTCTCTGCTGTTATATATCTAACCTCGCAAATGCGAGAGCGGCCTGTCGCCACCAGTCGGGAATTGTAACTTACCCACGATAGACTAATCGGCGCTTCCATAGACTGACACCAACCACAGAACGAAAGCCTCAAACGGTGAAAACTGGCCACCATACGAAATCACACTGCAGCACCGAACAATGCTGAGACAATTTCTCTCCTCGAGTAGCCACTGCTAATGGCCAGCCAGGGCCATCACTGTGGCGTTCGGTTGAGGCTCTACCTCTGCTGCCGTGTGGAGATGATCGGCAGTCACGACAGTCAATTGGAAGAGGAATTGCCGAATTGCCGACGCGCGTGGCCCAGTGTGCAGGCATATGCGTGCGTGCGTGTGTGTTTTCGAGCACACATTGCACTGACTACATACATGATCAAATGTAAAATGCAGCTTACAAAACGAAACTAGATGTAACTGTTATTGCTACAAAACTGCTGCTGTTGTCATATTTGTTTATGAAGGTCTATTGTTGTCCACTTATAAAACAGTTCATAGTTATATGCTGGCTGCTGGAAGTAGGCAGAAAATAAATGTGTTGTTGCGTTGGTAAGCAAAACATAACCTTGCTTAAAAATGACCAATTATGTATTACTGGAAACATGTCAAGGATGTATGTTTACATACGATACTTCTGTCAAATGTCGATGATGTTGGATGTATCAGTGCAAATATTAGCCTCCCGGTAAATTTAAGTCACACTCATCGTACAATATGCGTGGTAATATATATATATATATATATATATATATATATATATATATATATTTATATACCTGCCCTACTTGCATAGCAAGTATATTTAATATCTTTGTTTTAATATTTTTTATTTTATTTTTAATAAATTCGCTAAAAGAGTGGCACGCGGACACTACTGCAGAAAATGAGGGCGGGTAGGCTCCTGCACTGACATGCACAAAGACCAATTTATTCGGTGTCGTTCTTGTTAAAAACGCCGAAAAGGCGCGCTGTTTTGCCCATGCTGGACACCTCATAATCGTGTGTTCTGGTGTGTCCTTGAGCTCGTCGCCGCAGTAGACGCACGCAGGTCATCCATGACGAAGAGATTGCGGTTGGCAGGCGACCCGAGGACTCTAGCTTTTGACCGAACCCGTTGAATTGCGCTAATTGACAAGCGCTCGTTCCATAATCCATAATGGGAGTCGAATAGGAATCCTTTCCCTTTCGATATCTTAAACGCGTGTCTTCGGGATAAATTCGAAATGCCACTTTGCCAGAGACCCGAGCAGGCAGACTTGGCGGTAGAAGGTGGGGCCCTTCAAAATCAGAATCAGAGGACCAGCTTTACAGTCAGCAGGAGTAGAGCCTAGGTGAAACATCACCGTCGCCGCAACGGCTACTGCTTCTGAATATTCCTAAAATTTGAATGTGTTTTTAACCTACGTAACATTAATTTACCACTGGCTTGGCTAGAGATGCGTCTGTGCCCAGAGCATTTCTTCTTTTGAGAGGTTCCAACGTCACCTCCTGAGGTGTGACTGCCAAAATTGATCTCCTTTAGTTCGGCAGGCTCCTTAGGCCTTTCACAGGCCTTGTTTCTGAACATTTGCTGCACGCAGTCTTTTGTACGTTTTGTACTCGGTCTGTGGACTAAAAACAAGAAAGGGCCAAGGACGGAATTCTATGAGTTTTTTGTTTTTTGGTCGGCGGATTTCCATAAGAACTCGACGGTTCCTGAGAATCTTGTTCGAGCCAAACGACTCGACTGTGCCTGCAGCAGACCAGCACCCCAGACCTTGAAACATCTGTAGAAATTAAGAATGCAAGAGAAAGTTTATTCTATCAACTGGGCGGAATCTCACACTAATCTGCGGACAGGGATTTGATGGACACAAGCTGTTTCATTATTTTCAAATACGTTATCAGCAGGGTATATTAGACGTTAGCTCGACGGTTATGTCACCTTTTCTTGCTTCAGTTGTTGTCAATATATGTATATATATATATATATATATATATATATATATATATATATATATATATATATATATATATATATATATATATTTGTGTTCAGCACGTTCATTAGTTTAAATATTGCGGTAACTTAATAACCTCGATATCGACTCTACATATTTACAAATCAACGTCGATCCGAATGAGCTGTCATCTAACTATAGAAATAAAGCATTAAATATATAGATCATTGAGAACCTACCTTGACACCATCTTTTTGTAAAGAAGAAAGTATGGAAAATCAAAACAAATTGCCAAGACAGATCGTGTAAATGACGTGTTTTCGTGGCGGATGGCGAGAGCACTGAGAACTTGAAACGCTAACAGCGCAAATGTTGGCACGCAGTTAAACTGACTATTGTATGTATCTAGGCAAAGGTTTGTAAAATGTAACTAATGTCCCTTTTTGACAAAATAAAGATGCATTTGAATTGATTTGAATCGCTTAGTGACCAAACTTGATTAAAAATGGGAAAGTGGGATGCCAGGAAATGCAGGAGTAGACTATAATGTGCTGCTTGTAGTAATCCCCGGCGTTCGGCGATAAATTGAAAACCGTGAGAACTCATCTAAGTGGCTGGTCCAGGTCTGAAACTCACGACCTCCCGAACGCAACGCAATGGCCATGCTACTAACCCACCTTGGTGATTCGATATCTCTTGAGTGTACCTTGCCGCAGAACCATTGACGAATATACAACCAATGATTCCACGCATAATTAATCGCGTCTTGCAGCAATCCTTCGTCGAAACTGTTTTGCACATTGGTGTTTGCATTTGTCACGCTATGGGAGGCGGCTCACTAAAGGAGAGATATTGACTGAATTTGTTGCGATACTGCAGAGCGCCCGAACTACCTAAGATTCCTTTCATTTACTCGAGCCTGCCTTTGTTCTTTTGGTATCTTTTCTTACGAGTCCCTTTTCTAGTGAGTCCTTGTTGCGGCTCTCGGGCTACGTTCAGCATTGCGCAATAGCCTCTGTAGCTTAGAGATACCGTCCTCAAAACTAATTTATTATTACATCACCTTTCGGTATTGTTGGTTACATTACATTACACTTATTCATTAAATCTCGGAAATGGCATTTGTTTCCGTTA
Organism: Dermanyssus gallinae; assembly: GCA_003439945.1. Lineage (NCBI taxonomy): Eukaryota > Metazoa > Arthropoda > Arachnida > Mesostigmata > Dermanyssidae > Dermanyssus > Dermanyssus gallinae. Next base: position 956,093 of record QVRM01000893.1, read on the forward strand.
ATCTTGGACATATATAGATATGTTGTATATGCATCTCCGAAAATTGTCAGCGACCTAACGCCCAGATAGCTGGCGCTGAGCGACATGTTTCTTAATGACATTTGGTGCAGACAAGGCGCAAAAGTTGCAGCAACACTCATCGGAAGGGTTATGGAACCCAGTGCGGTGGCACAGTTTGTGGTGGAACCCATGGACGGAGTAGCGGGTGAGAACGTGTCGTTGCTCGAAGAGAGGTCCCATCCATGTATTGTCCAACATTGCCGGTGTTTTGTAGAACGCTTCTGGTACTTCCCTCATCTCCTGCTCGGAGTGCCTACGGAACCCTCGCAGCGACGTGGTGGTCGGAAGTTGGAAGCCATTTACCAGATCCTCGATGAACGGCGTGGTCCTAGACAGACTATAAGTTAGCCTGTTTTGTGCATTTCTAGGGAGGCTCAAAACTCTCTTAAGGAACGTTGCCTTCACCGTGTCGAGAGCGCTAAGCTGCTGAGCGGATAGGTGTTCCCAAATTAATGTGATACCATAAGATGCCACCGAGGCCACCTTCAGGCTAGACAGTATTAGAGCTGTTTTTACTGAGAGCTTCTGTGGAACCGAGATTGAGGTCATGGCGACGATGCTGCTATTAATTCGCTGAGATATGTGGGCCTTGAAAGATGTGCCGCTTGGCGTTTGTTTAACACCCAGGTAGGACAACTCCGAGACAAATTCTACAGAGACACCGCTCAAGCCAAGATTATCACTTCTCTTCAGGGGACCCCCGGATCTGAATTTCATAGTTTTTATCTTCGATACGTTAATCGTTAAACCATTTTGCTTTCTGTATGTCTCCAGCATCATCAGGGACCATTTTAAATCCATGAACACTCTACTGTATACCACTAGGTCATCGGCATAGAGAGTTATGCGGACACAGGGGTAGTGGTCATTGATAAGGTCCGGAAGATCACTGAGTAAGACTGAGAATAAGAGCGGGCTGAGAATATCACCCTGGGGATAGCCGGTGGTTTGTAGGAAAGGCTGGCATTCCTGAATGCCGTCATCTAGAATGACCGGGTTTGCTTTCAGGATAACTGCCAGTATCCCCAAAACTCGTGGGCCCACGCCCGCGGCGGCCAGCTTCTCCATGACAATATCCCTGGGGGCAGTCTCAAGCGCCGCCTGGTAGTCTACAAATACAGCGTACAGTGCTCGGTGCTTGACGGTGACCGAGCGCTTCATCTCGTCTAAAAGCTCCTGGGATGCGGTCATTGTCGAATGCCTCGGGCGAAATCCATGCTGATTCGGAGGGATGATTCCTCTTGCTTCGAGATAGAAGCTAAGCCGGCGTGCCAGGAGGCATGACAATATTTTGTAGATGCAGCTTTTCTTTGCTATACCTCGCCAAGGGGATGGACAAAGCGGGTGATCTTTGCCTTTGGGAATGACCTTTATCAAGCATTCCGACCAGGTTGCTGGAATTTCACCTGTTTCCAAGCACTTGTCAAAAAGTGCCGTCCAAAGGGGCGTTAGGAGGACCGCTGCCTTTATATGTTCATTCCGGACGAGGTCGGGTCCGAAGGCCTTCTTATTTTTCAACTTTTCGATCGCACTTTGAACTTCCATAAGAGAGAACGGAGAATCTATCTGCTGGGATAGTAGACCCTCGTATTCATCCGATAATTCACACGATAACGAGATGATCCCAGGTGTGCTATCTGTTGTTGTAAATGCGTCGATAGAGTGTTGGCGCAAACGGTCGGAGGCAACTGGACAACTAGATAACGTAAAATTCCTTCTAAGGGCGCAATGAGGCTCAAACCTGGCCCTTCGAATTATACAATTTTCACTTTCCTTGGCGAACAAGATTTTCTTCAATTCTATTAGCTGTCGGTACCAGCGACGGTGTCTACAATAAAAGTCTCGCATCTCTGGGTATTCTCGAGAGAGAATGAGAGCCTGAATAACATAAGTTCTCACACGATAGCAATGTGAGTCGAACCACTCAAGTGACCGACTTCTTCTCAGAGTACGCCTATATGTAGAGGAGCGCACCACTCCTGTCAGCATGTCGGAGAGCAGACTTGGCGGCATTTCCAGTAGTTGATTGGGATGCCAAGTGCAAAGCTTCATGCGTAACTTGTTTACGTCGATGCATTTTCCGAGCCCCTGGCGTCTCAGCGTATTAGCGCTCTCACCTCCATTTTTAACTTTAACTGTTAAATAAACTGGTACATGCTTTTTAAATCTAGTAATTACAAGGTCAATCACTTGTCCGCCATATTCGATGTCTTCTTCAGAACCTGAGTAAGCAAATATATCGATTGTAGAGGACCCACCCCTCTGCGGATTATCGCCAGGTCCACCTCCGTCGGAGTAAAACGTTGGCGGCGACGGAGTAGTACATATCTAGAATCCATACTTCTCTAGCGCTTGGCGAACGCCAATTGTCTGGGAAGACGCAGCAGTGTCAAGCCTACAATTCAAGTCTCCGGCCAGAAGAGCTGGTACACCAGTTGGAATAATCGCAACGGCGCGACCAATCTTTTCTAAGATATCATCAAGAGAGTCCTGGCTGCCACTACTGTACACCCCAATAAAAGTTAATTGGGAGGTGCTGAGGACGATGGTATTGTATTCGGCCAATAGGATCCTTCCTTGTTTGAGTCAGGGGCCAACCAGCAGAGAGACTCCACCAATTGGCCGGCCGCGCGAGGGCCGTAAAGCTGGGCAGTGATATGAGTAGTATCCATTAACATCGAAGCGCTCAGTAGTGAACGTCTCCGTTAAAATTACAGTAACGTAACCTTTAAGGTCGCTGTTTGGAACGACCGGAAGCACCGTCTTTATGCCGTCACAGTTCCACTGGCACACTCTTAATTGAACTGTCGGCCTCTGGAACGGTTTGACCGGTAGTTGTGGCGGTTGGACTGGCCGAGTCGTCGTGCCGAGTTGTTCTGAGTGTTTTTATCGTCCTCGAAACTACAACAACAATGCTCTATGTATAACATTGTACATATGAAGCAACGTTTAATGATTTGTCTTACTGGTCGATTGTAACATCTTTACGACGTAATATAATTTCCATACTTTAGTCTACGTATACATAAGGTGTTATCTACAAAAATGTATATATATATACAGGGTCATTCGTATCAAAATGTACTTCTTTCGAGGTTTGATAGAGCTCGGCAAGAATATAATTTTTCCCTATGGAGGGAGAACGCGGAAACGTCTTGTTTAGGAGAGAGAGTGAAGTTTATAAAGGTAGTTATTCTGCCTTTTTTTAATTACATGGTTGTGCAAAATCTACGTTTCCGGGAGAACCAGTCGACGCACGAAGACACTTCATTAGCTTGCGTAGCGAAAAGCGAATAGCCAGATTAATGAAAGTCATAAAAAGTCGATATGTTACGTTAACGCCTTTTCGTGAAAAATCGTAATTTTTTTCCATTACGACCAAAAATGTACGTCCAAAATACCACTCTCACGCAATAGCAAATTTAATGCCCACCATTTTCGCATCAAAGTGATGGTGCTGCGTTATGTAGTTGTCAAGTAACCAAGCTTTTTCGATAGCCACATACTAAATATAATGGTAGACGATTTTCACAGGTCGTTCTCTTTTTTCACTGCCTTTTCTTAAAAAAAAACACACGTTGGCAAGCATAGGGAAAGCGCAGAAGTTGGGATCTGTAAATTGAGATACGCTATTTCTACTATTAGCCTCTAAAATGTTTTTATGCTGTCTAAGCTCTATATAGTGTCGGGCACCATAATCCATCGTCTATAGCATAATGAGGCAATAATATCACAAAACTCCCGCTTCGGCGCAGCGGTGAACATTCGTTGCTGGTCGCGTGAATGGTGCATCTGCGAGTTTAATTCATTAAACTTTACTTATCGAGTGAAGCAAATGCGTGTGGGCCTGCAAGCAAATGTTCCAACGACCCACGCACAGTAACACATCGATAACGGCTGTGGGCTTTGTCAGTAGTCGCTCACGAGATAGATCGAGGGCGTAGCGACTAAATGCGCCACTAAATAAAGGCGTTCCAAACGTTCGCTTAGTGGTCGTGTTTATGCAGCTGTGCTGGTTGACGGCGAGAACCTGCGCTGCGTATTTAGGGGACAGAGACGAATGAGATCCGACAAGCATGGCCTCGATAGGTACACCTTCTTCTAATTCAGCCTTTTTCTCAAACTGACCTTGTCCTCATTGTAACCCGGCTCAGCATAACAACTCGGCAGCCGACCACAACGGGGGTTATATAATCAGCCCAGCCTAATATAAGGAAGAAGCGGACGGAGGGGGTAGTTGTCTGTGAATTCTACCAAATAGACTATCGTCGTCTTGGGAAAGCAACACTACCACGCTTCATCGCGCTTTAGTTTCTCCACATTTCGTCTTCATGCAGTCTAATGGACAGTAAGACAATGGTGGGAGAATACTGTGCGAATGCACAATAAACCAGTCGTTGCTACCATTGGGGCCTTCCACCGAATTGCTTACCTATCTGCCGTGCGTTGAATATGACCGTATTTGGTAAGTGAATCATTGTTATGCACAGATCTTTCATTTCTTATAGAATAGACGGAAGGTTTTATTGCGAGTGCTTGCATCACATCATTTTAGTCATCACACGGTTTGAAGATAAAGCGACGAATAGACTACACGAAGCTAGTAACTGATGACGAAATTACACCGTGCCACCTTATACTGGCTTTTGGAACAGATTATTATGCAGGATATCCAACAGTGTGTGGTTTAATTTCTCCGCTGTCGCATTTTGATCATACCTCTAGAATAACAGTTTTAACCAAATCGCTGACACAGGTGCAATTTGTTGTGAAGGATGCTTTTCTTAGGTCAATCCAGCGCGAGAACCCTACTATTTATCGTTCTTGCTATATAACATCCTCAGATTCGATCAGGCTTAGTTGAAAAACCCAGACAAATATACATTTCTTGCATGCAGTTAGCCACACTCGTTCGTTCTGGTGTGGAACGCAGCCAGCCACATACAAGATAATTAAACAGACGGCAGCGAAGGCGGCAAACAAAACAAAGTAAATTTTAAATAATAAATCAAAAACAATACTTTACTTACCGTACGTCTAACCTTGAATATTAGACACAATGTTATCAAGAAGGTAGAAACATCATTACGCCTTGTAAATACTATTTTCCCTTGCTTCGACAAACTCTAATGTGTATATTTGCTTTCGCAAAAGTCATGTTCTTCCCAAACGCACATGTTCTCTTCGGTTTCAAAGCCCAATTTAGCTAAATACAGAAAATTGGTGGTGGGAGTGCAATACAAGTCTCTGAGGCGTCTGCAGCTAAAGTCCCTTTAAATATAGAGCCTGGTGGTTGTTCTTCTTAGAGTAGACTCCTCGTTCGAGTACTGTAACAAAACCGCTTTACGTCAACTTACTAAAGCAACGCTCTATCACTCCAAAAGTAGTGGCCTGTCTATGGTACATAAAAGGTTTGTTGCTTAGCGAATGTCTAGAAAGACGCATCCAAAACCAAACCCTAGTCTCCTATACTATGACGAGGGGGGAGTCTGGCCCGAAAACGTACAAACTTATTTAACGAGTCGGCAAGGCGCTTAACCGCTCCACAGAGTGTAACGGAGTTGGCGAATAACCTCACCAGAGACCACTGCTGGATATTCAGCGGGGTAACGGCGCCTCTGTGCGTAAAACTCAGCTAGACTGGACACGCCAGAACCTGGGGGATATGTGACGTTCTCATTAAAGAGACATTTGTTACCTCTTATATCTAAGAAATAAATAAAACACTGTACAACATAAATATGTGGTAGTAGAGATCATTGTACAAAACAGCGGTTTTATAAGTAAACAAATGATAATAAACCACGGGCAGCCTCTCGATCATTTCGTTGATGTGCTTGCCTCCATCGCGGACCAGAGCGAAATTGCCCAGCAGTCTTTCGCTAGCTGCTCTATTATCTTAATAAACTAATATTAATATTAATACAAAAAAAATACATGTTCTGTTGTTTGCTGATCTAGCTGCTTAAAGAACTGTTCGCGATCGGAATATTAAATATGTCACTATAATCCTCCGAAAGTAGATTCCCGTTAACAAAAACAAACAACATCATATTAAATAAGTAAACAAACATTGAAGAACGTCACGAAGGTAAACACGCTAACACAGTTTGTAACAATATTTAATCAGTATGAACCCATCATTGCAATGCTAATATAATTAAAAATAACATTTGATATACATAAGAAACTATTATGAGCGCCATCGCATATTGATGTCCATTTTCAAAACTGTCGTCTCAATGAAACAGATCTAGACCATAGTTAGTAATTACTTAGTTCATGTTTCAATAAATCATTTATACTCTTTTATGTATGGGCATATGCTGTAAGATTAAATCCAATATCGTAAAGTTTTAGATCTGTATTGACTCCTTAGCCCCTTATATGGTCGGTGGCGGCGCATCCAAAGCTGGTTAGGCAGCCCACCTTGCGGAGACTTGCAAATTAAGAAAATACTCATCAATCGGGTATCCCTACGAATTCTGCCCTCTCGCGTTTGAAACCCTGGGTGCTCCTGGCGTTCGGACCAAGCGGCTGATCCGCAAAGTCGGCACCTTGTTAAACCTGTCATCCGGTGATAACAGGTCGTCGTCCTTTTTCAAACAACGTCTGGATCTTGATATACAACGTGGAAACGCTGACTCCGTTCGGGGCACACTTCTGAGGTGGTGGCGGCCTGACCTCATCGAAACGGACACGTGACAGCCACAATACGCGCCCACTAGGCATATTGGCTTAGCTAATCCATTGTGATACGTGTAACATATACATAATGTATTACTTTAGATCAATTAAACCAAACTGCGACTTATATGTTTGCCCTCGCCGCTTTTATGTTACCGTTTTGTCCCGTATTAACGAAATATGATTATATTGGTTACTTCAAAAGTTAGTGACGTTAAAGTCAATTATTCAAAAAGCTATTCGTAAAAAAACAGAAATTATACGCTATTCTCTTATGAAACCGGTCGTGTTTTCAGGATTCAATTTGAATGTTATTATCTTAAGAGATTATGAGATAAATATAAAGGCTCATTTATTTCTAGCTAGTAAGCATGTAAATAAAATAGAGGGTTTTGACATCTATTCAGATTTGCACGGTAAAGCACTCGGTAAAGAGGTACGGCAAACACACGGTCAACATACAATCTGTAACGATGATTTGGATTTGTATGCGCCCACTTTGCCATTGCTATGCAAACAGACCATTCGTTCATTCAGTGCAAGTCCCAGCTTTCGAAGTAATAGTGCAATGACCTCATGTAAAATATAAAAATGATTTGACCTCATATAAAATATTTTTTTGGCAATCATTTTTTTTTAGGTTGGTGTAATGCAAATTGATTATGTTGTTCAAACAGAGAGTTAATGAATTGCAAAACGTCGGAGCCCATTTCAAGTGATCATCATGCATGCAGGAGGTTTAGGAATCTTCTTTATACTTCTTCCATCACTTGTTTATATTTAGCTAGAACTGATGAGCAGTACATGCGCTTATGGAGAACAAGTGACCAATGGAGACGCATTTAGGCGTTTCATAGTGGAACTAAATCTCAGTTCGAATTGCGACAACACGTAACAAGCCGCCAAATTTTAAGAAATAACAATATATCTTAGATACTTTTGTTTCGCAGAGAAAATTGTTTACCACATCACCGTGCCTCCATCTCGTAGTTGGCGGTCACATCTGTTGTCTAAAAGATGAAATGGGTAGCCACACAATCGCGCTCGAAAAAGAAACTTCACTAATCACCGTTTAAGTTGTTGCTGTTGCGGCAGCAGCTGCACCTGGGGCCGCTTCCCCCCTGCGACTACATGCGCCACGTACTTTTAAGTGCCCTGCGTCTTTGCTAACCGACACCGAACTCTTTTAAAGTGCTTATCCTGCATGTCGTGCTGTTATTTCGGAACCACATTCTTAACAATACGGGAGTTTAAAATCTCTTTACTAACAAAACAGTAGTAGTTCGTTCTTAAGTATGATATGGTCGTAGTTAATGTATATATATATATATATTAGTTTATTTGCATACATATAAGAGATACTAATTGTCACCCTATATATACATATATTACTTACTTAACATACATTGTATAATAATATGCATGCTATTTTTTAGGGTCCGATACAAATACAGAGCTTATCAGAGGGAGGAATATGCTCGACATTACAGAACGTTGTTCAGGGAGTAAGGCTTATATTGGTACGGTGGCGGCTTCCGTTGAACTTTTTCCACATCACAACAGTATGCATGTTCAGTAACATTCGTTTTTCTGATACAGATCTTTATATTCTGCAATATTATTTTAGCCTTCTCACCAGCGCTTTTTAATTAATTAGCGCGAGTAACATTTGTGCAACAAGGTCGTGGCCGTTTCAAAATGCATGGCATGCTAAACCTAAACTATCTTACAGGCGGCTGTTTTCTTTATGCTAAATTCAATGCGTTATGGTTAGGGGTCACAGGTCACGTTTCCCAGATCTCTCTTTCGCGCATCAATGAAGAAATTGACCGCGGCTTTCAAACCACGCGAAATTGGCTTGCACAGATATGCCGCACAAACGATTCCTGACGACAAGAAGTCCAAATATAGAATCTCCTCTCCCTACTCCATCTCTGAGATCGTCGTCGGCCTGTGAGCCTAGTACGTTCGGTAGCTTGCTATCACGGCCGTCTTGTCGTTCCCTTCACTATGCACTATATGTATGCCTGCGCCTGCGGACCTGCGGCCAGATGTGGACAGCGGCCGTGCCCGGCCTCACTCGTCGCCGGAAACCTACTACCAACCAATGGACCTAAGTACGTATGAAGCTTTGTCCTCTCTCGACGATGTCTACGACGTACGTCTATAATGATGGCTTCGACCTCGGATGGCGAGAAACGAGCCGCAGTGGATTGAGCTACTAACGCATTGCTCAAAAGACGGGGGCGTGTCTATGGCGAGCATGGACGTTACACCAACGTGGCTTGAAATTTGGTTTTCGTTGAATTCGCCTTTCATCGTTGGGCCAGGGTTGTTTTTGGTTGGACAGCAGCACAGTCATTCTGCCGCTACATTCCGCTTCTGAAGAAAGCCCATACAAGTCGAGTATAAGAGCACGTGGTGCTTCGGTTAACGGTGAGGGAAAGACGAAGTGATAGCACATAGTAAGCAGCCTTGCCCATACCAGCGAATGGGTAGGTCTGAGACGTAGGTAGGTTCGACTATGCCTAAAAGTTCACCTTGACGAGCGTCACAGCAATGACCATGCTGTCTTTTCTGAAAGGAGTTGCATACAACCGAGGCTAAGTGATTTTAACCGCAGGTTTGACAACCAAAAAATATCTCAAATGGCAAAGCTTATAAGCAGTAAGCTTTGACATTGTTAACGTGTCGTCCTTCTTCCTCGTATTTTTTTCTCTCCCGCTATATTTATTTTACATGTCTGTATTTGCATTGGTATATGCAGGTGCATAAATATAAGAAAATGTCTACGAATATATATATATATATATATATATATATATATATATATGTATATTCACAAGCGCATCAGCTTCTACTGTGCGACCTTACGTGTGCAGTGCACTGGCGACGATGGTCCACTATGTGAGCAGCCGCACACAGGAACGGCCTGTGCCCACTGCCCTTCTGGCCGAAGAAAACGAAACGAAGGCCCCGTTGGTGGTGCCGGCTGACGCGGACGAAACGACGAAATGAAGGCGGTCAACTCCGTTCCTGCGCGCGTCTGTGCAAGAGCGGGCGCCCACCGCATCGTCAAGGACCTTTTCCTGGGCTGGCTTGGGCTCGGAACCGAATAGGGAACCAGGCGGGGGGGGGCGGGGAGGGGATGGAGAAGCGGAACGAATTGAGCAGGGTTAACGGCAGTTGCCACTAGCGTTAGTGGGAGCTAACCAACGCTTGAGCCGCGGCCGCCAACCGGCAGAAGATAGAGAGTAACAAAAAGAGATACAGAGAGCGAGAAAGAGAGAGAGAGAGAGGGGAGGGGGGATAAACAAATAAAAGTATATAGGTAGAAAGTGAGATCGAGAGGAGATAGGTAGATTGATATGGGCAGGGGAATAAGAGAGCGAAAGCGAAAACGCGAGCCTGAGCGTAGAGATTGGGAGAGAAAGAGATTGGCAGTGTGGCTACCGGCCAGTATAGAAGGTGCAAAACTTGATTACATGCGCCATTTACTCCGGTTGGGCAGCCGACGCAGTACGAATGTTGATGATGCTGCTGCTGCTGCCACGGTTTCCGTTACCTCGACCCCCACCGTCAGTGGTCCCGTGCGGCGTCGCTACACAGGGGCAAAGCGAATCGTTTGTCTGTCATTTTCAAACGTACGGTAACGGTGTTGACGTTGCCAAATGCTACGTGGGCGCCGACAACAGCCCCACTAAAATGATGGGGTGATGATGCTGACGACCAGCACGAAGATGGGCATCGACAATAACAAGAAAGGCAGCGGAACGAGAACGCCGCAAACGCCAACCCATATTATATTGTCGGGCCACCTCTTCAAGCTTCTCAACGCGCTGCCCGTTTGCTCTGCCGTTTCACGGCAGCAGCAGCAGCAGCAGCAGCACCAGCGTACTGATATGCCACAGCAGCTGCTGAAAGAAAAAGGTTTTCGCTTTTACGACCGTGCATCCTTCACCGTCTTCTCAATGTCGTAGCTTCGTCTTATTTCCTTCTGTCCTGCGTCTGCGTCTCGAGTCGTCGCATCAGACCTTCACAAATCATCACCGTGGCACTAGCATCTCCTAGCCATCGCCGAGCGTCCGTTTCTCTGTGAAACCTTCCCAATGAAAAGTCTACGCGAATATACAACCTGGGACTAAAAGAACTTCTTTGTTTGGAATATATATATATATATATATATATATATAAATGTCTGGTACATTATGGAGTTACACTAGTAAAAGCAGATGTGTTATTGAAAAGCCGGTGTATCACCAAGTCTGAAGCAGGCACGTGCTGCAAGCACTCGGAATAGCAGTGCTTGCAGCATCTGGAATATGCAGATAACTAAGCACCAACATGTTGACAAATGCATGTAAAAAGCACCGTGAACAGAATATATATATATATATATATATATATATATATATATACATTTCCCTTATAATGAGCATGTATATAAGTATAACAATGACATTGTACCGTTGTCAGCTGTTTTCGGCATGCTAGTCGCGAGAGACGGTGCCGTGATCTTTACGCTAGAGCCAGGCAGACAGACGCAGGATACCTTGTGCACGCCTGAAAGCAAAGTCGACAGACGCACTCGGTGTACTCCTCGTGGAAGCTCGTGTTTGTACAGACCAGGTGATGATAGCCATGAACTATGTATCTGGTATAGACGTAGCGATTGTCACATGCAGGACTAGACCAGAGGTTAAAGGCATTGAAAATATACAGGTCTCCAACCTCTCGTCGGACTTGTTCAACTATAATTTCCCATTCCTAAGTGAAGCTTTCGAATGGAACTGTACTCAGCGTTTTCAACCTCAATCGGATTATCTCAACAACCAAAGCACAGCCTGACATAAGGTAAAGCACAAAGCAGCTCCTTGCCAGCATTGACAGGCAAAGTACTTGCTTCATGTACATTGTGAAACACCTTTTAAGCAAACTAAAGTCTGCCCGAGTGACGTGCCTCTATACTCTGTCGAGACCATACATCGGCCTTTGGACAATCTTGAGGTGGAAGAGTGCGACTGCCGTCGGGCGAACAGTCGCTGGACGTCGCCGACCTCTCCATACAGAGAGGCTACTAATACTAATCGTCCCTAATAGAAATACTAGTGGGGTCCTATATGACCTCCCTAGCCGGGGAGAAAGGTTTCAGTGGTTCCCGGGTTCAGAAAATAGAAGAATCCCCCAAACTACCCGTTGAATAAACGAGGAAGCGTCATACAACGTAATATGTATAATTGTTTTATCTAAAATAATTTTGTCAATAAGATAAACATGAAGAAAAGGTGAGAGAGGCGCACCTGAATTCTATCAAACTTTGACAATAGCGTTAAACGACTGGAGCAAACCTTCTCAATAATAGCGATACATATTCTGTATACACACGGATTTCACAATAAGCTATAAACAACCGCCGGTTTTCCTGGTGCCAATCGCGGATTGCATATTGAATTTACTGAAACGATAAGTGCACTTTATACCACGTCGAAGTTTGCTGTTCTTCTCCAAGTCTGAGAAAGCATGCAGATTCCTGATAATGAATATGATGTTCCTTATTGTAACTAAGAATACTGATCATGTATTTGTGTTGGCGAAATTGAGCTTCCACCACCAATCGGCAATGAAGATGGCGGAGACCATTTGCTGATGTCACTGAAGACGCTTTGGTTTGCGATGATGTCGTCATTACCACCATCAGTCGAGGGGACCGACGTCGAGACAAGATGACGGTCGACCTCAACGCGAAAAGCTCGGACCGGGGAACCGGTAAATTCTCGTCTTTTTTCCAATGGGACAAAAAGCGAAAATATATTTACTTAGAGTGAGAGTGAAACTACTAAAAATAGTTATATCGAGCCTTGTCTCCTGACGTATATGCACTAAATCTGCGATTGCGAACAGCACCAGTCATCTTATTGAGAAACCAATCATACCCGCGTGTTTGGAAAATTTTGCATCTGTTCACCCAACGTCAGTTCAAAATAGAAAAAAAGGTTGTATTAAAGATAATTTCCAAGAAATAGAGCTCCACAATTCTCATTTTGTCGTTTACGCTCAATTACGCATTTTACACCATGCTCATATTAACTACTATGTCCAAACGAATGCACATTTAATAACGACTGGTACAAAGTCCATGGTACTACGAGCTGCGACTGACATGTAACACAGGTTTTGTGAAATACACATTAAAGTAAACGCTAGCATTTTAACTTGCTTTGTGAAATGAATCATTCATGTAACTTTTAGTAGCTTACCAAACCGTTTTTTACCTACAAAAATTGCTCGAAAGGGCCTACTCCTGTTATTATACACGTTCGGTAGCGGTTATAGAGGTTTCGCTGGACGCGTTCAAATATTTCAGGCATTTTTCCAACAGCTGCAGCAGCCACGTTCTGTCGATCAGCTTTTCATGCGAGTGAACAGGGGTCGCGTAAACGAGACCTTCTAGGTGGCCCCCACAAAAATGCATATCTTGAAATGTTGGAAAATTGCGCCGGCCAAGCAATGGGCTCGTCTCCGCGTATCCACCGATTCGGGAAAGTTGCGGTGTTGTACGGTGGCTCTCCGTCGTGTTGGAACCACATACTTGAGTGAATATCTTGCGCCCAACTTGCAAGCTGTTGCCAAAGTTAGTATGATAAGTTAATGATAGTCGTGGACACTCAATGCTCAGTGAAGACCTCTAGTACTCTAGAAGGGGTATCCCTTAAAAATATGGCTCTGTACCTGACTGTAGCATTCGGAAGTCTGCAAAATAATACGAAGATTTTCACTACTGATTTACGTAGTGCAAACTAAGCGCCTCTATTGCTTGAAGTTCTTCGCCTATAAAATATATTTAGTTTTATACTGTACACTAGAAAGCTCACACGAAGTTCTCAGAAGTGACGACAGTTTTTTCTTTCGTCTAACACAATGTCAGGCTATTTTTGGTTCACCATCTGAACGAGAAGTTTGAAGAAATTCGCTCGACGGCATAAATGTTGCTTTATTAAGACGAGCTGTTGCGCCCTATATATATACCTAATGGTTACTGTGTGCCACCAACCAACGCATTCCCTTTCTTTTTCGTCGCCGATGATTTTAAGCAGAATTTCTAGTCGGTTCCATTGCAATATATTTTTCACTGTGTGTTGTTAAGGTACGTGTGGTTCCTTTAGCTATTCGAGTTAACTCGGACAGGCACATTAGACCAACCTGCAGCCCTAACAACCACGATCCTCGTAACTCTCAGACTTTACACACTGAATTTAGATTTTTTTTCTGCAAATGATTACTTGGCTTGACTCTGCACGCAACACGCGGTATGGTATCTAGTCTAACCCAGCTAGCTGAGCTGTTTATTCATTTGAACAAAAGTTCGTCGTTCCAGCTGAGTTGACGCGTTCGTACGTATATGCAGATAATTACAGGATTGTTTTTTATTTTTATTTGTCCTGCTAGTTGGAGCATTTTTATTATTTATATAGGTTCGTTATGTTAGCACTTTGGAGTGGACAATTGTCTCCGTGCGAACGTGTGATTACGGGTTCTCTAACCCAGGGTTAGCCCAGTGCAGCAATGTGCCCCGAACAGACGCTGCATTTCCTCGTTGGATGTCAAGCGACAGCCTCTGACGCAAGAATTCGGATGCTCTCGAGTCTCCTGTTGAAAGATTAAGGCTTCTGCCTACGCATTGAATCAGTTTGAGCGTAAGGGGGCCTGCAGTTCCCATAGTCTCGAACGCCAACGGACAAAATTCGTGCGGATAATCCACACTGGAATATTTCCTGCATTTGTTAGCCTCAGCTAACCTGGAAGCATGACCTGCTCGGTCCGCACCTGCACGGACCATCGAAGGAGCTAATGAGTCGGTTACAGTTGTGTCCCAAACAAGCATGCGGCCACGCTCAAAGGGCGTCAAAGTCAGGCCGTCAGGTCTTTTTCCGTCATTCCTCGATAGACCCGGGGGCTCTAAAACACATGGGAAGCCGGCAGATCGAAGTGCGCGACTAAAGGTGTCATTTAGAGCGGAGTGACGTGCTCGTCGGCCTGCACTTAACGCGCATGACAGGCCATGATGTGCCAACGCGTCCACAAAATCACCACAACGACATCGGTCGGGCACGACTAGGTCAACACCAAGCCGCAACCCTGCACTTATGCGCGTGGTCTCGTCGTCCAACAGAGTCCCAATTCGCGGACATGGTAAGGCGTGTAGCCAAGCCCCAGCCCCTTTACCACTAACAGCTCGAAGCCTGGCTTTATCGGCAACAGGCGGTTTTACCTGCTATTTTTATCGATCTATCGATGAATCAAAACCTAGACAGAACAATCAGTCACTGTTCTTACGCGTATCGTACTAAGATTAAAACAATCGTTCTAGTGGCTCTGCTTATTATCTGTTTGCAGAATTTGCGAAGCTTCTAAAGGCAGCTCGGCTTTTGCGCTAATTCCGTGCTACCGGAAAGAGCAGCTCAATTTGAATAAACGCCAAAAAGTCTCTCGACCATGACAACCAGGACCGGCGTTTCAAATAGATACGCCATGGAAAATCTAATTATAATGCATTGATTAGGAATCGATATGAAAATGATCTTTTGTGCTGTCAGTGCCGTGTTTCGTCAGACGCGGACTCATGGTAACAAAGCGAGGTCATCTTTCATCTCAAAAATGTCAGCGTGAATGGAGGAGCCTTGTCTTTAGCAGCGCGAGCAGAGTGTTTGGCTGGTCCAGAGGCACACGTGTCCTCGGCACGATGATGGCGATGTTGAACTAATTTCACTTCAGCTAAGCGGGTTCGAAAAGGCGGCCCATTAACCAAACGGAATGAACACGTGCTACTACTACTAATCATATTATTATTATTATGATTACAACTACTCGCAACTGGTTGTTGGGCCCAACCCGACAATGCCACACACTCACGATTTGATACGCTATTTCGAAATATTCAAAATATTATGGGACGACAGGAGTTGCTTTGCTTTTGCGCGGGATCGCCCTTGATATGCCGTCCTCTCGAGGTGCATCAGGCCTCGTGTAATCAAGACCAAACTATTGGACGACAATTCTGGTCGAAACACTTTCGGCCACCAAACAGTCCAGACTCCTCTGTATTTTTTTTGTGTGGGTCGTATTTAATGGGTGGGTCGTATTTGAGCGAGGCTTTAACAATTCTCCACACCCTAACACTTTTTATTACGTTTATTGAAGCAAACGGCGGATGCGTTGAACAAACAGGCGCGGGAAGAGTTGCTGAAAACAGCGAGTCCAAACTCATCATTCTTTTCAGAAAAACGCATCATTCTAAGTGCGCCAATAGCAAACGTATGACGATTTTATTAGATGATACAATTAATCTTAATTTAACTGGCGCACCCTTATATATATATATATATATATATATATTAAAGACGCAATTCGAACGGCTCGCACATTACTAGATCTTCTGTCGGCTTGCGTGTTCGGCAGTCAACTGAACCGCTGCCCATACTGCCAGTACTAAACACCACTGTTCATCCACAACACTTCTGAGTATCGTGGGAACCTTCCGCGCTACATAACACGTAATGGAACTCGTAGGCTGCAAACGCCGTCCATAGAGATCTGCTCTTAGATCCGGTTGTTTGTCAGCTCGTGCTTTTCATCAGTACCGTCGCATGTGCCAATTTATTATTATTTCTTTGTGCCTAGGATTCTTATAACACGCAATTATCTGAAGTTTCTTTGCTTCTAAACATATAACCAAGCCTTTTCTCTCCTTTTTTCATATATATATATATATATATATATTAATCTGAAAAGATCTTATAGGTTAGCGAAAATGATGTAGTTATGGATACTCGCAGAAAGATTTGGCACGCGAGAGCTGCCACGTTTACACAGATACATAGTGCACGCTATTACCTCGCGTGCAAGAACACTGAGTTTCATGAACACTGCGCTTATCGGTTTTGCCTGCAGAAATGCACCCGCCAAATACCACACAGTGAGCTGTCCGTCGTTGGTGGAGCGATATTTCTCTCTGTCTCTCTCTCTCTGGATATATATATATATAGCAGGCTAAGATAGTTTCGTTTTTGTATGGCACCGTATTGCACAGAAGAGCAGTACAACCCGTTTGCTTTATGCAGGCTCACAACAACACGTGTGGGCTCTTTATGGCTTAAAACATAAACATACATTGTACATATAGTGTTTACTAAAATCAGGCATAATATTTCGTTTAGTGGCATGTAATGCAACTTTTTATTCCGGTTGTTACGTCTTTCGCGATGCCTGACTCAGAACATAAGAGTAATTGGGACAGAATGCCAACAGTTAAATGTCTAAAAAACAAATCACGCTGTAGATTGATGCACGTGTTTTGCAAAGAACCGGAAATGATAGATTAAAACCACGCAAGGTAGTTAGTTGCCTATTGCTCTAAAAAAATGCCAATGAAAGACAGTCGATACTTATCACAAAAAGTACAATTTGTCAACGCGTGTCAACGACTTTCTTCGTGTAGTAGAGTTATTAAAAAACAAACGACCAAAACGATCTTAGACAACGCGAAAATTCAGCTTATCATAGGCCATTACTACAGACGGCTCTAGGGAGCTGCAGGAAACGATCGCAATGCGCGCTTAATATTGACGTGTATGCAAGCAGCATGCGTTCCACGTCAAGAATGGCAACACAAGAAAGCATGGCATGTTCTAATAAATCTGTTTTGTGGTACGAGTGTGTTAGTTTGATTTTTTATTGATAAGTTTGATTAAGAATTCCGAGTTTTAATTTAATTAAGCTCAATTCTACCTTGTGGCCTGCTAGTCTAGCTACAGGCTGCTATACATGAGGCTGAATAACTTCAGAAAGCCAAATAAGATGAACGCTCTGTGCATCCAACAGGACATCACCGTTTTAAACAAAGTGTTCAAATAGCTCAATTTTAATAAATATTTCTGCACACGACGTGCCATGAGCACAGTGGGTCGAGTTTTAGACCGATGACCTGTAGGAAGTTAAGTCATGTCAACCTAGTCAAATACATCAAGGCTTAGAGGGCCTAGGCCGCCGTAATTTCTTTTTTATTGATTAACCGAATAACCATTGTAAATATAACTGTGCATTAGTATCTTACACACTAATAATCCGCGACACAATACATATATATATATATATTTATATACATATATATATACATATACATACATACATACATGGTACATATATATATATATATATATATATATATATATATATATATATATAAATATATACATATATATATACATATATATATATATATATACATATATATATATATTCCTGACTCCCCTGTATGCCGCATGTGCAACTCGGGGGAGCCGGATGATGTTAGGCACTGCTATGAGCGGTGCTCCTTCTTCGACATTGAGCGAGAGCTATTGTCCCGGAACCTAAGACTGCAGAACCCCCTGACATGCCAGGCCCTTGTAGAGGCGCTCCTCAAAGATCACAAATCCTGGATTCTAGTAAGAAGATTCGCACAAGGTATCTCTGAGGCGAAAATAACCGCCGCACAAAGCCGAGCAGCCTAAATGGCAAGAAGAGTGGCCAGGCGAAGTAATCTCGAGAAGACAGTACTGCGGCCACCCCCCGTCAAGGGGCAAAGAGGACGACTGGATTTTAGTGGGTGCGAGTCCCACACTACCGAGGCTTTAACAACGTCGCCCGGTGTGCATAACGCATTTTACCAGTTACCTCTATAAAAAAAATATATATATATTTATATATATATATATATATATATATATATATGCATATATATATATATATATATATGCATATATATATATATATATATATATATACATATATGTTTTTTATATAGCATTTTATTTTTGGGTTTATTATAGACGGCATAACAGACACAAAACTACGATTCGCTGCGCACAATGCTAGAAAGTTCGCCTTATGAGCACAGTGATATAGTGATTGCTAAAAAAAGGAATTATCCTAGACAAAGAGTTTTGCGTTTTGCCTGAGGATTTTTCTGCACGCGTTTTTTAGAACCCTAACATTGGTAATGGCAAGAGTTCTCTTCGGGGTTTAAGTAAGCTACCTTTTTGCTTAAAACCCTAATGGAGAACTATTAGCACCTATTTACGATCACGCGCATCCAAAATTCAACCCGGGTTTAGAATAGCTTGCATCTAGCTATGGTAGACGGTAAATAAAAACTGTGCATATAACACAGCGCCCATTCCCTCTGCCAAACCGAGCTGGTGATACTCCTGGCAAGATCCAAATTATCCTCTAGAAATAATTCGCTTCCTTTCTCCCGCTAGTAGGTGTCATGTCTGGTACCTAAGAGGGCTTCGGTCGTGACTGTCCAAAATGCCCGCTTAACTTTTTTTTTTGTTCTGGGAGGTTTCGGGAATGCATGATGCACATGCGCCACTAGCAGCCTGCGTGACTAGTGTGAGACTCGCAAACCCACTAAACCCGGATTCCTCCCCACCCCCCCCCCCAGGCTCGGTATTACTTTGGCATCATATGGCGAAGTGTATGTAGATGCGCGGTCCTTCAGATACGACGCTAGGATACGTCGTATATAGAGAGACACGCCTTTGTTTCTAAGTGCTTGGCTTATGGCATCCCACAAAAGCGTATTCGACGCGTATGATGATGATAAAAATCTCGCAGCTGCAGTTCGTCTCGCATAAAAGTTTCTAGCAAGAGTACAATGTCCACGTTTTCAGATAAGCGCTCTGGTGCTAGCCGTGAAGCCCCAGATAAACCTTCGTATTTCCAAATCAAAGATTTGCAGCTATGAGCAATATGAAGCTGCCTTGGTAGAAGGCGTCATTGCTGTCTAGCTGTTAAACCATGCCCGTCAGTAAAATCTTCTTATACCTCAGTCTGGACCGGCGAAACCCCCAAGCAGCGCCTAAAACTCACGCCCTTCGGCCAGAAAGTAATTAACCCCGCTTAACCCTGATAATGTGATAAATATGTTACACCTATGAATCTGTGATCGAACATGACGCGGACGGCACTGGTGTCCGTGAAGCAACAGCATTCTATCTATTTCTGACACGCACTTCTGATACCTAGAAGTGTGTCAGTCATTCCACCATATATTGAACAGGAAGCGCTAAAAAAACGAAAAGCAGTTTGTCAGTTTATTTATCAAGGCTAGCCCGTCATTCACGACTTTGTCGAGCGTATCTCCTCATAGGCAAGAGCATGCTGGCGGTAATGGAGGTTGCACGTACATATGCTTGTTGTGCTACAATGACGGCCTGGCTGCTGCCGCAGCAGCAGCTGCAGCGGCGAGTCTGCGAGAGACAGGTTGAAACGCAGCCGCCTCGCTCTGGTCTCGTCCGCACCTTGACATTGACAAATCGCACCACTCATATAGCCTGCAGCCCGCTACTTTTGCAAACTTTGTTTACTGTCTATCCCAGCGGTATGGCTGACTCAACACTATGTGTTGAGTATGACTCTATATGCATCAAGGAGGCTTTTGTTATAATCTGTTCCGGTATAAAACAACAACTGCTATGCCAGTTTTCGGCGAAGAGTTGCCAAGTTACATCATCCTAAATGATATCACTAGCTAGGTGTAAAAGCCACAACAGTAATAAAACAATGGTGGCACCACATGTGGGCGAAACATATACGCATGACCTCAGTAGAATCAAGAAGCAAAATGACAAAGACGACCTGCCTGTTCATGCCAGAACGAATACGTCAAAGATATTACCCTGGTTCTTGCAGAACAAATACGCTCGTTATTGTACCGGATTGCCTGAAAGGGGAACCAGACATGACTGTTTTTTTTGTACCGTAATACTACCGTGATATCTACTAAACTTAGAGTCCGGTCTGCGCACTGCGTTTTCCAGATACTCGTTATGAAAGACAATTATCAGGAATAAGATCATCGTGGCTATAGTAGGTGACTAATCGTCCTGTCTATAAAAAAATAAAATGTTTAGTTATTGTACAGAAGCTTACAGCGGCTTAGCTGAGGGCTCATTCGCAGCTGAAATACTACGAACTACAACAACGAAGAACAATAAGGACGACGACAAGCGTAACAAAAATACCAACATCGGCAACAAAGTATAGATATACGCCACCATCTTCATAGTGCACACACAAGCCCCAAAGCGTACTGTTGTTACATTCTTATTTTTTAAATAGGAAAATAAAAAGGAGTGCATAGTGTACTTATGCTTTGCTGCAGCTGTCAGCAACTAGTGTGGGACTCACAAACCAACTCAACTCGTATCCCTTCCCCAAGCTAGGAATTGTCTAGAATTTCTTCGGCATCGTGAGGGGAGTAGTGCTCTATGTGCGCTTTCGCCTGTGCTCTACAGGCCTGAAGGTGCGGTCGAAATTGGGCTGAGATCCTAGTTATAAACTCCCCTCTTCCTCTGCCCTTCTCGTCTCGACCTGCCCTGCCAGGGCGTTGACTATCCTTTTTCTACTATTCCGGTCTAGGGTTATTTTCTGCCCGATGATGGATTTAAGTGCTGCACTTTCTTCCCTCCACTCCTCTTCCGAGGCCGTAATGTGCAATGCCACCTTTCTCAAGCTGTAGCCTACAAGGCCCTGAGGTCTGGTACGAGTTCCTTGATCCATTGCCCAGTTCATTGCCCGTGCTTCGTTCGCTCCTAATCATTTTTCCGATAATTGCGGATTCGCGATTCTGAGACCTGCATAGTTAAGTGAGTTCTGTGCCCCTTTTCGCTCGTTAACAGATGCCACGGAGAGGACTGACCTCCGCCGTGGTGGTGCGGTACGTCCGACTCACCCTTATGGCCATTGTCCGGTCGAGTGGAGCTTGCGTGGGTTTTTGGCCATGAGGCCCGCATTCAGTATTATATTTCGCGTCTCGCTTTATCTTTACGGCGTGGTAGGCCGCGGCGATGGAGATCCTTCTTGTCTTCTTCCTGCTAGTATGGTAGAATCTTCTCTAGGGCAAGCCTAAGGTCGTGCACCCACCCCCCTTATATACACATATCAATATTTTTTTTTTTTATTTTTTTTTATATAACATATATAGATAATTTATTAATGATGCCAATGGAGCGACAATTGTCTCCCGAGAACGCGTGCGCCGTAAATGTTACTCAATCTCGTAAAAAGTGGGCAAAAAAAAATATTTTTATTGTTTATAAATTGTACACTGTGCAGCCATATCTCCGTGACTATCTATTGCGGCTGATTCTCTCTGCTAGATCCCCGGTTATCAACAAACGATAGCAAATGCCCTAGTTGTACGAGTCGTAGTAGATGACAAAGCGCTATCAGGTGGCTCATGGGAGAGTCATCAAAACTGGGAGGCATGTATCTCAGACAGGTCAGCATTCAGGTAGTTCTGTGATTTTTTCACATTATAATGTAAAAATAATTGTGGTGATAACCAGTACATATATCGCAGTACTAGACTTAACTTCCGCCATCGCAGTGTAAATGATCTAAGCCGTCAACAAGGTTCGGTCAAACAACGTTGACCTTCTGTATTTTTCGCGTTAAAACACTTCTCTCGTCCAGGTTGTTGGATTCCTGGCCATCGTTGGTTTGCTGTGCTGTTAACGTCCCTCCTACAAAAAGGTAGAATTAATTGTACACGTTGCGTCCGTTGTTTAACTACGCGCTTAGACTGGAAACAAATAAGTACTCACAAAAAGCATGTAGCTCTTTCTGTTGCCTTAGCTTGTTTTTGTCCTGTCGGCCAAAGAAACCCACATCAAGCACGTTTAACGCCGATTACGACACAGGTGCTACGGAAACAATTGAGCTACGGAACAATGTCACATGCATATTCCTCAAAGTAGGCATAATCGTAGGCCGTATAATGAGACAAACTGCAAGGCATACGTAGAATTAGGGTGGCCGCGAAACGCGCCTTTAACATGCAGCTTCCAAATAGGCAGAACAATTTAACAGCCGCAAAACGTATTGGAGAAGGAGACGCGTATTTTTAAACTTGCGAGAAGTGTGTCGAACTTATAAAGTCAATTATAGCCCAAACTGACTAATCCTCTATACAGGCTTATTTAACTCAAAGCCTAAAGAATATAGAGGATTGGGCTTATAGCTAAACTCATCCCTGGCGGGAGTCGAGCCCGCGACCTTTGGATTGAAAGTCCAATGCGCTATCCACTGCGCTACAGGGACCCCCTGGGCTCATATCCAGGGGGTAACCAGCTGGGCTGATTGGCACAAGAAGTTGAAAACAGCGCGCCTGGTATTGATGGACGAGGTTAATTGTATGTCATCGTCGAATGTCCAGCTTGGGGACTTGTACGAACGCAGGCAGGCTTACAAAACTGATGACGCGGGTTAAACTTCCGGGCAATGAATCTCAAGTCAGCCAGTACCTTTGCAAAGTGTGGAAGAAGGCATATATATATATATATATATTCACTATTATTGGTAGATTTTCACAATATTTGCGGGTTATTCCGCTCAAGTACGCAATTACAGCAGCTGTTAATGAGCTGGTGTTCAGTTCTATACATTTCATTACGTGATATCTGTCGATGTCAATTTCACCACAATATTTACAAATACATTCGTTGATTTGGAAACATTTCCCCTTTATTGGTGGTATTCGTGCCAGGTTATTTTGCAGATCACTGTTCTGTTTTGTTACAGATCTTCTTTCCATCTGTTGCTAAAAAAGCGGACCCGCCTGTAAAATTTTGGATTACAAAGTTCCAGTTTCTTTCTATGTTGCTTGTATGCTTCGAGCACTTCGTAATCAAACTGGTAATTAATGTGGGCTTTCATGAATGTGGGCTAAATGCATATTTGCAGCACCAGTGTAGATGAGGCGATTATTGATAAACCAATTGCTCCCTCGCGACTTTTGCAAAACCTACGCGCCTGCACTTCGTCGACTTCATCTAGTTTTCCTGCTACAGTTTCACCTGATAATTGGTGCACAATCGCGACCACCGTCATCAAGCGTGTTTTAACCGAAAAAGAACGGGTTATATGCATGTGCATGTCGACGCCCTCTCTGGCTACAGGGGCCGGCGCAACCAGTAAACCGGGCAATTACACCCCCCTCAGTAGTTTGTAGTATGGCTAACAGCACTTCCCAGCAAGGGGGGGGGGAGGGGGCATGACTGGTTTTTAGTGGGTTGTAGCCCTGCACTACCGGTCCACACTTACAGTTAAGGACAATCTGCAGTGGTAACCGTGTGTGCGTTCCGCATTTTCCAGTTAGTCTTTTTTCTTCAAATAAGGAAACAAAAATTGCTCATTTAAAAAGCATAGTTTTAATCTTGTCCACATTATTGAGGTTGTCTAATGTTTACTTAGAGGATATGGGTCTGAGGCAATATGTTACTGTGGACAGAATTTTGAGCTTAAATATAGTGAGTGCAGTGTCAAAGTCAACATGTCGGAGATCCTTCAACACCATAGTTAAGGCTGAAATTGTTGACCAACTCTAGTGCATGTCCACTTATCTTTATGTTACAGTCATCGTGAGTATATGCTCCTCCTCTGCTAAAACGCATCACTTTTGTTTTTGACACGTTGATGCTCAGCTGATTTTCGCAACAGCATCGTGCAGTTTCACTCAAGTAAAATTGGAGGTGCTGTCTCAATTTTCCGATAATAACTAAGTCGTCTGCATAAGACACGTAGGGAGCTTTTACTTCTCGGAGGCACTTTCCAAGGCCAGCTGCGTACAGTATAAATAAAAATGTGCTAGCTGTATCACCCTTGGCAATTGCGTGAGTTCCGTTTACAATTAATAAGGTTATACATTAGGCCTTTAAGATTAAAACTCACGCAGAGTATGTAAAAGCCGATCTCTCGAGACTGCTTCAGAAGCTGTTTTAAAATCAATAAAAGCTGCGCAAGTCACATCTTGTTTTTGAGTCTCTAGGTGTTCTATTATATCTGTAAGTACTCTTTCAGCCTTGGAAGAAATCCATTTTGCTCTGCCAGTAAATATTTAAAACATTCTAGAAAGAGCCTTTTGGCAAGAGGCGATGTAAGAACCTTGTACACTACGCTGGTTAATGCATTGCCGCATCGTTTTCTGGCTTTGTGTTATTTCCCTTTCCCTAAAAAAACAAATAGCCGCAGAAGACTTTTCCTCCACTGGTTGGGGATTGCGCCTTGTCTAAGATAGGTATTGTGCATCACTGTGGGGGCAGGGACGGTCACTGAAATCGCAGCTTTGAGATGTTCGAAGACAATCTTGTCAGGTCCGGCAGACTTTCCATATTTTCTTGTCATGAAGGACCTTTTCCTCTGTGAAGTCACTCCACGGTTTATCGCTCTCGTATTCTTCTGTTTCTGGCAGGACACAGTCGTGGTGAATATTCCCGTAAAGTATTCTAGCTACTCATCGTCGTTAATTAGTGGGTTCAGTTCTTTGGGACGTTGTGGGAAAAGAATCCAAGGTCGGTAGAGGCTTTCCCGAACTTTGCGGAGTCGCACATCGGTTTCGTCTTGGTCGCGCTTTGACCTAAGCAGATCTTTATACTTGCGCGATAAAATATCAAGATGGGCTAGATTCTCACTGCTGCTTTCATTGTATTGACATATTATTGATTTGGTAATGAGGAATTCTTGGTCGAACCAAGCTTTGTGCTTAAACCTAGTAGCTGCCGTTGTTGACGTCTGTACGGCCCACCGAAAGATGAAGGGCTTGCTTCAGTTTATGCATGTTCATCGCGACAGATGTGGATCGCATTTGCTGGTTGTGACTACATTAATTGTCAGATCGAATGTTAGTTGACTGTGTTTTCTGTCGTTTGGAGAGGTGATCTTCAGGTTGTTGATGCAGATGCCTGGCGCATGTGCTGACGTCATTACTATGTCAACGACACTTGTGCCGTTCCATGCCGTATACGTAATTTCTTGCATAAAGTTTTCAATCTGAAGTCCTAGGCTGTAAACTCTTTCTATAAATAATGCGCTTTGTTCATTTTGTTTTGAGAGGTCACAGTTAAAATCTCCGGCGATCATAATAGATTTCGTTCTGTGTGGGCATAAAAGCAAACATTCGCCAAGGTTGTATAAAATATCTCGCACCGCTATCTCAGGTTGGCTGTATATACATACGCAATAGTAGTGCTTCGTCTCCCTAATGATTCGTCTACTTGTAGCTAATAATACCCGTGACCATACGTTCATCGGCACAGCCATAGCGACACCCGACTTTGGCCTACCGCGTCTTTCCGTTTGGATTGCTTGACCATGATAAATCTTGTGGCGTAAGAATACAATATTATTTGGTTTTGTTACAAACGTTTCCGTAACAAATATAAAATATATAAATAACTCATTAAAATAGTTTAGACGTAGACCCCATCTAGACGTGTAATTGATTCTAGTCCTTCGACGTTCCACAAGAAGTACCTCGAAGTAGTCTGCTCATAATTTTATACCATGTCGTTGCATATCGTTTTACTGTTTAGGCAAGGCATACAATTCTGGCTCTCCATCTCATAATTTGTCAGATGGTCGCATTCTTTTCGTGCCTACGGATCCTAATGGCTGCTGTTGTTCTTCAGCGCCAAGCCCAAAAACCCGAACTGTTTCTCCTATTACATGCATGAACGAAGTTGACGCGACGTGGTGTGATACATCCGCGTAGCACACCGTATTGCACGTGATGCTGCTTGCCCTTGCTGTTACTTTGTCACTGCCACTGCGAGTTTTCGTGTTTGCTCTGTTGACGTCCGGTGATGTGCTGTTGAGTTCTGGTCATTGATGTGTTGTTGGCCTTTTTGAAGAGACTCTCCAGCGCATGTTGCACAGGGTGGACCAAGGTTTTCTTCAATGTATCCGCACACAAGCAGCAATATGACGTAGGCTGAGCTTCTCAGTATGTGTGGTTTAGAGACACTAAGACGGGGCAGGAATGGGCAGGCTCAATTAACACTAGAGCGCATTAAAAACGACCTGTTACTATTGCAACAGCTGATTATATATATATATAGAAAATATTGTGATGATTTATTAATCATTTACAATACGTTTGCACATTCGGTAGTGCTCGCCTTAATAAAAATGGTGGTAAAAAGGTGTCACGTGAAGTTAAGAGTCAGTTGTCCGTGTCCTTGCTTGATGGTAGCCCCCGCTCTTATGGACCCGGTGCGAGCGGTATATCCTCAAGGTTACTTGCAAAGTTAAAACGATGAGATCCATAAGGTTCCTCTTCGTGACGCCGAGCCCCAAGAGCGTCCTCGCAGATTCGGAGTCCCATACACCACTCATAGAGATAGTGATGGATCCGAATCTGCGAAGTTTTTGCGGGTCGAGGAGCGCCGCTCTTAGGAACTCGACGTCATATTTGGCGATCTTGTCTTGCCGTGCTTTTGCCAGGTCCCGGTTCGGGCCGCAAACCTCGGCATCTAAAACCCAGACCTCGGTAGGTGTTGTTATTACGAGGTCGGGCTTTAGACCCGGTGCGCCCGGTCGACGGAATACTCGCCCACGAACCACCTCATGACCCCTTTCGCGGAGAAGACGCGCCACGCGATCACAGACGTCGTCATGTGCATGACACCCGTACCGACAACGTTTGTTGTAGCCCGGGCGTCCCCTGGCCAAATCTGGCACGCGTTGGTAGTGCGTTGATCCTGAGCTTTAGTAGGTTTAAATACTCCTTACCAGATAGGTAGGGCATACCCTTAATCCAGTAATGTACAAAGGGCGTTTCGTGTGTTTTTTTTAAATGTGCCCCATCGAACGTGTTGTGTAGTTGTTGAGACCAGTAATCGGTCTCTTGTGTAGCGGTCTCCATGGAGGTTCCTAAGCGCTCGCAAAGAAGTCTTGTTTTCGCAAGATCTTTTTTTAAGTGCTCGGTGGTTTGCATCCATTGGACCCTAAGGTGCGTGGAGTGTTGTAGTGCTGTCAGGCGGGAGAGGCGGAGTCTGGGAATGAATGTTTGGAGGCAGGGGATGTCCAGACCGCCGAATGCTGTGTGCGTGTACAGGTAGGCGTTCGGCACCGAGTTTTCGAGCTTAAGCCATTTCGACTTAACAACCTTTCTGATCTCTTTATCTAGGTCACTAAGAAGTGCGTAAGATGGTCTGGGACCGGAGACCAGTTTATATAGGAGACGGGGAATGAGAAAAACTCTCAAAAATATGAGTCTTTGGTGGGGTTTAAGGGGAGCTATCGTGAGTCTGTTGAGTAAATTAAGGAGCATATCCTTGGTGGAGTCAACTCTGCCATTGCTGTCAAAGTCGACTCCAAGATATCTCCATCGATCGCTCATACCTTTAGCTGGCGATTGCCGATCTCCAACGTTGAATTCTGGTACGGTATTGATAACACCTTTACCTTCCTTCCTATTAAATAGGTGGGAGATAGTAAAGCTTTTATTAGTATTAATTTCAAGGCCTCGGGATTTCAAAAGTGAGTCCGCAATATTAAGGAGCCATTGGAGAGTGGATTTTGTGGAGGCTAGGGGGATGAGATCATCCGCAAAGTCTAAGCCCATAAGGCGGAAGTTATCAGTAAGTTGGTACCCAGTAATAGTTTTGTCTAATTTTGAAAGAATGTCGTCGAGAACTAGATTAAATAAGAGGGGGGACAGAGGATCTCCCTGCCTAACACCCCTAGTTGGCCGAAATGTGCGACATTATTGTCCAAATTCTATGAGAGTTTTAGATGAGAGATACAAGCGTTCGATATAGTTAATGAATACCTCCGGGTATCCGCGAGTCCGGAGTGACCACAGGACGGAGTCATGACTCACCATGTCGAACGCCTTACGGAGGTCGATTGAGGCGAGTCTGAGCTCACGTCCTGCAGACTTGGCATCGTTAAGGATACCATCCAGAACCGCAAGATTCTTGAAGGTACCATTATAGGGGAGAAACGCTCGCTATATATATATATATATATATATATATATATATATATATATATATATATATATATATATATATATATATTTATATATATATACTATAGTCAAGGCTATCTTTGATTTTACTGTAATACAATCGGCACACCGTAAGCACTGTCAAGTGGAGTTTAAATTATACCGAAGACAAGAAATGGCGACACTTAAAATCATCGACTCACCTGCTCATTGGATGTCCCCTACAAATTGCCTACGGCACAGACCACATAAACTATATTGAAAAACGATTAAGTGGTCTATCCACACGGCTGCAAAACCAAACATTGTGAGACTGCAGAGACACAAGACGTGGTTTGACAAAGATTGTCGACAAATAAAGAAAGTCTTCTGTCTGTATAAACCCACAACATCAACTAAACTTCTACAACTGGCGGAATTAAAACGATCATTTAGAAGTATGAAGAAAGAAAATAAACGGCATTACGAGGAACAACAACGCATTAGGCTAATTTCGGAAAGCGTGCGGAAACCACGGCTACTTCTTCCAAGGAGACCAGTACCTTCAAACCCACTGATAAATGACGAATAGTGGGTTGCCCACTTTACAAATCGATTAACGAGAGACGTCATATTGCCAGATCAGGACCTTTTAGAAGAAATTGTTGATTTCACTGAGGAAGTCAAAACCGCTATTCTTAATGAACACCTGAAGTCTAATATTGACGCTTTATGCCCCATTTTGACAAAAGTGGTGTTCCATTTATTGGACGCTGTCATAGGCTACGCTCTAGAGAACCGGGCCCAAAATAAAACCCGCAACATTTCGGGGGTTACTCTGTATGTCGTGTCTTTCGTCTCAAGGCCCTTCTCGCTGAGGTACGACGAAATTATTCTTTGCAGGTATGGCGTTTTCTCTCGAAAGCCGCTATGATCACCATAGTTTGATGTGTTAAACGCATTTCTCACATTCAGTAGGATAAGCAGAACGAGGCGTCAGCGGGCTCTTTCTCCAATGCACTCAGATTGGACCGACTCCGTCTAAAGCCATTTTGAGCGTCCGAGGAGACCTGATTGGTTTCTGGTTCTTCGTTGATGCGCCAAACGATTATGCTTTCCAGTGCCTGTTCCACTGTGTCAAGTAAACAGATAGGGCGGTAGGCCGCTGACCCTGACATTCCACCAGATTCAGCCCTAAGAACTGAGGTCGCTTTTTTCACACCCCAAGTTTCCTTCCATAGCAGCCTGTTCACTTCTTCTGCTTGAATACCTCCTATCAACTCTTTAACAGAGCCTAACCATTTCGGGAATAACTCCGTTGGGCCCTGGGATTTTAACCGGCGCAAAACTTTCGTGGGCCTGCCCCACCATGTTGCCATCATTGGTTCTACCCTTCTGAGCCGTTAGGCCCACGCCCGTTTTGGCATGGTGGACCACCTGTCTCGGCTACTCCTCACTGATCTCTTTTATCTTTTTTTCATATTTTGGTCTCTGTTCTTCTTAAGCGCCACAACTTTCTGGCAACGTCCAGAGATGATGTGTCCTCCGGCGTCTCCCTTCTGAACGTCTCAGCTGTCTTGTTTGCTTCGGTCTTCCCGAACCTCTCTCAGGCTATCCTCTGTCAGCTCTTTTAGCCTCTTATTAATTTCTTCGTACTCTCCACGCAGAACTTCATGCTTCGCTCTGAGACCTTCCAATTCTTCTTCGGATTCCGCTCGAGTGACTCTAATGCGGGAAAATGCTTCAGGAAGTTTTTGCTGAAGTGTATTTCTAAACTAGCGAAAAGAGTGTCAAACTCATATAGTCAATTATAGCTCAAACGGACTAATCCTGTATACAGGATTATTTAACTTAAAGTTTCAAAAATATAGAGAATAGGCCTCATAGCCAAACTCATCCCTGGCGGGAGTCGAACCCGCGACCTTTGGATTAGAAGTCCAACGCGCTATCCACTGCGCTACAGGGACCTCTAGGCTCATATCAAGGGGGAATCCAGCTGAGCTGACTGGCACAAGAAGTTGCAAACAGCCCACCTGGCAATGATGGACGAGGCTGATTGTATGGCATCGTTGAATGCGCAGCGTGGGGTCTTTTACGAACGCAGGCGGGCTCACAAAATTGATGATGCGGATTAAATTTCCGGTCATTGAATCTCAAGTCAGCTAGTACCTTTGCAAAGTGTGAAAGGATGGCAGCTAAGCAGAACAGACAGCAGAACTAAGCAAGGACCGAAGCCTTGAAAATCATATATATATATATATATATATATATATATGGAGTAGCCGAGACAGGAAGTCCACCGTGTATATATATATATATATATATATATATACACGGTGGACTACCTGTCTCGGCTACTTCACTAATCTCTTTTATCTTTTCTTCCATATCTTGGTCTCTGGTCTGCTTATGCAACGTTCTGTCCTCCGGCAAATCTTTTTTGGACGTCTGGGCCGTCCTGTCCGCTTCGGTCTTCCCGAATCCCTCTCAGTCTTTATCTCTGTAGGATAACAGTGTCCGTTAAGGAGCGCGGGCATAGACTGCGTCGGTTGGCGGCAAAGCCGAAGCACACTATGGCACCAAATAGAGTATGCCGCTACCCCAGTAGCGAAGACGCGGGAACTCACTAAATGCGCGGGCAAATCTGTGATATATATATATATATATAACCCCGTCCAGCGCCACGTTGGCTTTCTCCTCCAGGGCTCCCTTACGCCGGGAAGTTAGCACGAGAGTCAAATCGTCAGAGCAGTACAAGATCTCTGTGTCCTCGGATAGGTGTTTCATTTTTTGGACGCTGTCATAGGCTACGCTTCAGAGAACCGGGCTCAAAATGAAGCACCGCGATACTTCGGCGGTTACTCTGTATGTCCTGGCCCACGTCTCAAATACCTTCTCGCTCAGGTACGACGTGATTATTCTTTGCAGGTATGGCGTAACACTTTTCTTCTCGAGAACCGCTATGATCACTATAGTTTGGTGTGTTAAACGCATTTCTCAAATCCAGTAGGATAAGCAGAACGAAGTTTCTCCCACCAAGTGGTTTCTTTCAGTGCCGGCTGCAGCAAACTCGCTCCAATGCACTCAGAGTGGACCGATTCCGTCCAAAGCCGTTCTGAGGGTCCGAGGGGGCCTGATTTGTTTCTAGTTCTTCGTTGAGGGGCCGAACGATTATGCTATCCAGTGTCTCTCCCATCATGTCAAGTATACAGATAGGGCGGTAGGCCGCTGAGCCTGACTTTCCATCAGGTTTAGCGATAAGAACTGAGGTCGCCTTTTTTCACGCCTTAGGTTCCCTCCTATAGCAGCCTCTTAACGGCATGCTTGAATACCTCCTACCAACTCTTTTAGAATAGCTTAACCACTTTGAGAAAAACTCTGTCGGGCCCTGGAATTTTAACAGGCGCAAAACTTTCGTGAGCCTGCCCCGCCTCGTTATCATCATTAGTTCTACCCTTCTGAGCCGTTAAGCCCACGCCCGTTTTGACATGGTGGACTACCTGTCTCGGCTACTCCACACCCATTTATTTTATCTTTTCTTCCATATCTTGGTTCCTGTTCTGCTTACGTGCCGCACCCTTCTGGCAACGTCCACGGATGGTCTGTCCTCCGGCGTCCCCTTTTTGGACGTCTGGGCCGTCTTGTCCGCTTCGGTCTTCCCGAACCTCTTTCAGCCTTCATCTCTGTAGGATAGCAGTGTCCGTTAAGAAGCGCGGGCATAGACTGCGTCGGTTGGCGGCAATGCCGAAGCACACTAGAGCTATGGCACCAAATAGAGTATGCCGCTACCCCAGTAGCGAAGACGCGGGAACTCACTAAATGCGCGGGCAAATCTGTGATATATATATATATATATATATATAACCCCGTCCAGCGTCACGTTGGCTTTCTACTTCAGGGCTCCCTTACGCAGGGAAGTTAGCACGAGAGTTAAGGAGCGCGGGCACAGACAGCGTCGGTTGGCGGCAATGCCGAAGCACACTAGAGATATGGCACCACATAGAGGATGCCGCTACACCAGTAGCGAAAAGTACCCCAGGATGGAAAAGCCACGAGTACTGGGCAGTCAAACAGGCCCTGACAGCCGCGTTACAAATGAAAAGATGTCTCACAGAGGCCAGGATGGATTGCAGGTCGACACGAGTAGGTGAACGAGGGCCGGCAGAACGAAGCGGACCTGGGCTGGCGGCAGGGCGAGAACATACAGCGGAAGGATGCCAGGCATGCAAAGTACGGGGGTAAAAGTAAAATTTGCCCGGCGAAATGAGTAAGATACCGAAAGTGTGGGAAGTTTGGCCCTTTCGACCAAAAAGTGGAAAGCAGCAACGGTGAGACGTCGTTGGACCAACGGCGAATGCCTGAAAGCGTCGAAGGATGCGCATCATGGGATGGTCAAGACGAAGCATCGACTACGTAACACGTTCTGGCGGCTGATGAGGACGAAATTAGATACAGTCCCCGGCGAAGAAACGCGCAGACAGAAAAACAGCGGTAGTCGAAACCAAGTTCGTGCCCGCTAACTTGGTCGGAATACGGAGAGCAGTTGCTGCAAAAGGGAAGGAGAAGTATGAACCACCTACGAGAGTAAGAAACAAGTCGGTCAAGACATGTACGAGTTGGAAGACGTTAGAAGGTGGCACAGGAACCGGTAGGCATGCGAATAAATGAGTTAGTTGTCGTTGGTGCGAGCCAGGCAGAGGACGTGTGTTGCTTGAGCGAAAGACTAGCGAACTCTTAATAGCCGCCAGCCAGTCATGGGGTGGTGGATACTACAATACCCTCCAGCCTCTTATTAAACTCGTCGTGCTCTCCACGCAGAACTCTGTGCTTCGCTCTTTTTGTTCTTTTTTTTTATATGCTAAAACCTCTCAGCATTAATATGGGGGATTACGGGAATCGTGATGCGTCACCACAGCCAGTGACTTGTGTGGGACTCACAAACCCACTAACACCCGCCTCCCCCCCACCCCCAGGGAACGGTAACTGCTAGGCATCGCTTCGTATCGATGGGAGTGGCCAGTTTGCCTCTCCTCCCTACTCCAGCCTTCCTACAGTCGCCCTAGCCCGCTTTGGTGCGGGGCGGCGACTTCAAGAAGGCCGTTGACACCTTCCGCAGCCCGCCCGCCTGTGGGTGCGTCGAGAGTCATCACGGAATCCTTTGCTGTATTTGCCTAGCCTGGTCCGCCTGCCTATCACCCACCCGCCTCCCGTCTACAGATTCCCCCTCTCGACCGGAGCCTGAGTGGACGCTAACACGAGCTCTCCTGGCAGTCTCTTTGACCACCTTCGCGGACATGATCGCATCAAAGTGGGCAATACCTTCTTTCCAGGCCGCCGCTGAAGTCATCATATGGGTGACGACCTCGTTGACCGGTCGGCGTCGCATAGCGGCCGCCCCCGCGTCCCGCGCTTCCCGGAGGGCCCCACAATGCAGAACAGTGTGCTCTACATCATCCGGTTCCCCCGAGTCGCATAGTACGCAGGAGTCGACTTGGGCTTTGTTAATCTTAACCATATACGTCTGGAATTGGCCGTGGCCGGTTAGCACCTGGGACGCATAATAAGATAGCTCGCCGTGTCTGCAGTCGTACCATTGCCGTAGGTCCGGGATCAGATTTTTGGTCCAGCGACCCTTGGTGACCCCCCCAGGAACTGCTGCCCTCACCCATTCTTTCTACCAAGAGTCCAAAGTAGCTAATCTAGCCCGTGTGGGGTCTAGATCACCGTCCAGCGCTCGTTCTGCTCGCTCCCCGGCCAGCAGATCCCATGGCAGCATCTTGGACACGACAAGTAGTGCCTCAGTCGACACGGTACGGAATGCGCGGCAGACCCTTATGGCCACCGGCCGTTGCGCCGACCTCAGCCTTCTCCTGTTGCATGCCGTCCTAAGTGTCCTGTCTGCCCATGCCGGTGCTCCGTAAAGGGCGACGGATTCTGCAGCAGTTGCCAAAAGGCGGCGCCTTTCTTTTCCAACTCCTCCGACTCTTGGCATCAGGCGCGCCAGATTGCTGGGCACCTTTCGACACGTGCTGTATATGCGCTGCGCCAGTCAGTCCCTTGTCGAGTATCACCCCGAGGTACTTTGCCTTTTTTCCCAAAACAATTGGGTGACCTGCTACTTCGACCTGTATGTTTTTGGTCCTTTTTCTGCCTGTTAGGTACAGCGCCTCAGTCTTGTGCGGTGCCAGTTTTAAAGAATGGTCTTTCATCCAGTCTGTCACCATCAGCAAGGCCTCATTGGCGGCTGACTCTAGTGCTCCCGTACTACGGGCCGTTACCAGAAGGGCCAAGTCGTCGGCATAACCGACCATCTCGACACCCCTAGGCAGACCCTGCAGCTCGAGAACCCCGTCATAGGCGAGGTTCCACAGGACCGGTCCCAGAACCGAGCCTTGCGGGACCCCTGCAGTAACTGCGTAGCTCTGATCGCCGACCAGCAGTCCTGTCTCCGACAAGTACGATGCTATAATTCGACGGAGGTAGGCCGAGATGCCCTTGCGCTCCATCGCTTGCACTGCCACTTTCCAGCTCATCGAGTTAAAGGCGTTCTTGACGTCTAGGAGAATGAGCAGCACAAAGTCCCGTGTTTTTGGGGTCTTCGTTAGCTGCTCTTCTGCCCGTCTCAGTACTCTTGCCAGGGCGAAAGTCATACTGTGCTTCTGATAGAGCCCCCTTGGCTTCGATCTCGGCATTAAGCCGGTCAACCAGCACGTTCTCCAAGATCTTACCCATAGTTTCAAGAAGACATATGGGACAGTAGGCAGCTCCTCCTGCGGGGGCATTCCCTCCCCCTTTCGGGATCAGAACCAGGTTAGCCTTCTTCCACAGCCTCGGAAAACGCCCCTCGTGAGAAGTCTGTTAGCCAGGGTCTGAAAGACATTTGGCCAGCGCTTCACTAGCAGCCGCGCCGCTCCAGGGGGAACTCCGTCCAGGCCGGGTGCCTTTCCGGGTGTCAACCTTTTCCTTGCTAGCTCGACCTTATCTAATGTTACCTCCGGAATGTCTTCCGGGGCAACCAGAAACTCCTCCTCTCCTCTCCATGGTCCGGAAAGAGATGGCAAACCGTCTTCTCCAGCACATCCGGTGGTAGTCTAGTAGGTGGTTTCCGGAGCTTGGCGGAGACGATCCGGTAGGGCCGACCCCATACGTCCCTTGCCACCTCTTCTATCAGAAGCTTCCAAGATTGCGCCTTACTCTTCTCAATGAGCTTCTGCAGTGCCCGTCTGGCAGCTCCGTAAGACGTCAGAAGGTCGGCCGATCGCTCGTCCACCGTCCACCACCCTTGCTCCCCTCGGGGGACTCTTCCACTCAGCCATGAGCGCTGTCTAGTGTAAGCCCTATTTAGTCTAGTACATTTACGACGTGTTTCTCCAATCTCTTGGTTCCACCAATGCACCGGCCGCCGGCGGCGCCCAGAGTTGGTCCGGGGGCCTGCCTTCTCACAGGCCGTTCTGAGAGCAGCTGCGATCCGGGTCTCGTCCGTGGTTTCCTCTGACAGCTGTCGACAGCCCTCGTCAATCTTCTCCGCCAGAACCCGCTGGTTTAGCTTGCGCATTTGCCAGCGTCTGCGCGGAGTGGCAGCTGGCTCGAGAGGGGTAGCGACCTCAAACAGGATGTATCTGTGGTCACTTCCATTTTCGTCCTCATCAACCTGCCAACCCGATATCTTTGGGAATATTATGTCATTTGCCATCGTGAGGTCTACGAAAGACTTCTGGTTTCCCCGCGAGAATGTGGGTACTTTCCCGTCGTTTACTAGAAGCAACCTATATTCTGCCATCCATTCTTCTAGTACCTGGCCCCTACCATTTATGGTTTTGCTACCCCACCCGACGCTGGCTGAGTTGAAGTCCCCGGTGAGGACGATTCTCTTTCCCGTATAAACGCGTAGGCTCTGCCCCAGACTATCGAGAAACACATTGAAATCCCTAAGTTCCCTATTTGGTAAAAAATAGCCGAGACCTTCCAACTCTTCCTCGGTTTCGGCTCGAGTGACTCTAATGCGGGACACAGCGGGAAGTTTTTGCTCGAGCTCCTTTAACTCTATCTTAGTGTTACAAGTTTTGCATAGTGCGTCGATGTGGTGCCTGTATTGTCGCATCGCCCGAATCGCCTCCTGCATGCTTCTCTTTCTTTCGGCTTTCATGTGTCTAGAACCTTTTTTATTTGAACCATCCAACTCCGGTGAGCCCACCGCAAGCCACTTCCGTCTCCTTCTAACTAAGTAAGCCCACCTGTGTTTTCATCTTCTGGTTTGTTTTTCTCTCCGGGGTCTATATTCTAGGCGATCGGGGTGGTGCGTTTTCCGCCGGTGTCCGCCGCTCATTCATCGCATCCGGACCGTATTTAAGCTAAAGGACGATCGGATGGAAGGCGAAGAGAATGTGCAACCGTTGTACGGCAGCTGGCGGAAGCAGGCCGAAGAATGAGAGAAGCTGCAAAGCATACGTATAATTAGAGCGGCGGCCAAACGAGCCTTCAACATGCTGAAGCACCCATTTGATACCCCAAATAGGCGGGAAGATTCACCAGCCGCAAAGCGTATTGAAATGCAGGAGTGAGACGCGTATTTCTAAACTTGCAAAAGGAGTATCAAACTTATATAGTCAATTTCAGCCCAAATGGATTAATCCTGTATACAAGCTGATTTAACTTAAAGTTTCCAAAATATAGAGGTCTGGGCTTATAGCAAAAATCATCCCTGGCGGGAGTCGAACCCGCGACCTTTGGATTAGAAGTCCAACGCGCTATCCACTGCGCTACAGGGACCCTCGGGCTCAACTCGAGGGGGAAGCCAGCTGGGCTGACTGGTACATGAAATTGAAAACAGCGCGCCTGGCAATGGTGGACGAGGCTGGTTGTATGGCATCGTCGAATGCTCAAAGTGGGGTCTTGTACGCAGGGAACGCAGACAGGCTTACAAAACGGATGACGCGGATTGAACTTCCGGGCAATGAATCTCAAGTTAGCCAGTACCTTTGCAATGTGTGAAAGAATGGCAATGCGTCCTATGGGGCTTGATTTGTTTCTAACTCTTCGTTAAGGTGCCGAACGATTATGTTTTCCAGCTCCTTTGCCATCGTATCAAGTAGACAGATAGGGCGGTAGGCCGCTGGGCCTGACTTTTCACTAGGTTTAGCAATAACCATTTTGAGGAGAACTCCGTCGGGCCCTGGGATTTAAACCGGCTTAAAACTTTCATGGGCCTGCCCCACCATTATTTGTCCTACCCGTCTGAGCCGTCAGACCCACGCCCGTTTTGACATGGTGGACTACCTGTCTCGACCCCCACTGATCTCTTCTATATTGCCTTCCATATCTTGGTCCCTGTTTTGCTTATGCGCCACAACTTTCTGGCAACGTCCACAAATGGTCTGTCTTTTGGCGTCTCTTTTCCGGACGTCTGGACTGTCTTGTCCGCTTCGGTCTTCCCGAACCTCTCTCAGCCTATCGTCTGTTGTCTCCTCTAGCCTCTTATTAAATTCGTCGTGCTCTTCACGCAGAACTTCATGCTTCGCTCTGAGGTCTTTCAATTTGTTCTCGGTTTCCGTGACTCTAATGCGGGGAATAGCTTCTTCTGGAAGTTTTTGCTCTAGCTCTTTTAACTATATTCATGTGTGAGAAGTTTTGCATAGTGCGGTCGTGTGGTGACTGTATTGTCCATACGCATCGCCCGAATCGCCTCCTGCATGTTTCTCTTTCTTTCGACGTTCATGTGTCTGGTACCTATCTATTCTCTATTTTCTGGGCGATCGGGCTGGTGCGTTTTCTTCTCCGCCGCTCATTCGTGTCCTTGCGACCGTCTTTAAGCTAAAGAGCCATCGGCTGGAAGGTGACGAGAATGTACAACCGTTGTATGGCAGCTGGCGCCCTTACGAGTGGCGTAAGTAGCGATGATTTCACCACTCGATTACTGTGTTATCTATCTATCTATATGTTAAATTGTACACTGTGCAGCCATATCTCCGTAATTATCCGCTACGACTGCTTCTCTCTGCTAGATCCCTGGTCATCAACAAACGATAGCAAATGCCCTAGTTGTACGAGTCGTAGTAGATGACGAAGCGCTATCAGGTGGCTCATGAGAGAGTCATCAAAACAGGGAGGCATGTATTTCAGACAGGTCAGCATTCAGGTAGTTCTGTGATTTTTTCACATGATAATGTAAAAATAATTGTAGTGATAACCAGTATATCGCAGTGCTAGTCTTAACTTCCGCCATCGCAGTGTAAATGATCTAAGCCGTCAACAAGGTTCGGTCAAGCAACGTTGACCTTCTGTATTTTTCGCCTTCAAACACTTCTCTCGTCTAGGTTGTTGGATTCCTGGCTATTGCTGCTTTGCTGTGCTGTTAACGTCCCTCCTACAAAAAGGTAGAATTAATTGTACACGTTGCGTCCGTTGTTTAACTACGCGCTTAGACTAGAAACAAATAAGTACTCACAAAGGCATGTAGGTCTTTCTGTTGCCTTTACTTGTTTTTTGTCCTGTCGGCCAAAAAACCCACATCAAGCCCGTTTAACGCTGATTACGACACAGGTGCTACCAATTGAGCTACGGAACAATGTCACATGCATATAGCTCAAGGTAGGCATATTCGTAGGCCGCAGAGTGAGACAAACTGCAAAACATACGTAGAATTAGAGCGGCCGCGAAACGGGCCATTAACATACATTTGATATCCCAAATAGGCGGAACAATTCTTTAGCCCGCAAAGCATATTGGAATGTAGAAATGAGACGCGTATTTCTAAACTTGCGAAAAAAGAACCAAACTTATATAGTCAATTATAGCCCACACGGACTAATTCTGTAAACATGCCTATTTAATTAAAAGTTTCAAAAATATAGAGAATTGGGCTCATAGCTAAACTTATCTCTAGCGGGAATCGAACCCGCGACCTTTGGATTAGAAGTCCAACGCGCTATTTACTACGCTACAGGGACCTCTGGGCTAACTTCTAGGGGGAAGCCAGCTGGGCTGACTGGCACAAGAAGTTGAAAACAGCTTATATAATAGTTAGCCAGTATACGAAATGGGTGGCATGAGATATCAGCCGAGTGTGAATGCAACCTATGCGGCAAATCATGTGATCTGTATCATCTCCAACAGTGTACAAAAGCAAAGTCGTTGATGAAATTTACTTAGGAGAGCTGTAGCACATATGTGCATAAACCAAATATTGGTTAATAAACAATAAATTCAATTCAATAAGTTGAAAACAGCTTGACTGGCAATGATGGACGAGGTTGATTGTATGGCATCGTCGAGTGCTCAGCGTGGGGTCTTGTACTAACGCAGGCAGACTCACAAAATTGATGACGCGGATTGAACTTCCGGGCAATGAATCTCAAGTCAGCCAGTACGTTTGCAAAGTGTCGAAGAATGGCAGAGAAGCAGAACAGCTAGCCGACCCAAGCAAGGCGCGAAGCCTTGATGCTTGCCTAAAATGACGGGCTCTTTAATAAAGGTTTGGCCTTGGGTCCTGCTCATATCATGTCATACATACAACAGTCCTCGTTCGGGTCAGTGCAGAGTCGGGTCATTTAGGGCTATGGAAAGGCGTCTACACACGTGCTTCACGGACAGTAGAACCGGGTCAATTAGGCCAATGGCAAAATCCATTTGCGTGTGCTCTACGGATAAAAGAACCGTGATTCGAAAAAAAGTTAATTTATAGGTAGGCTGTTCCTACACGGATTTACACGCACTGATCGCAAGACGACCCCGATATAAGCTACTGGAAATCGCCACGCAGGTTCGTAGGTGAATGGCGCTTAGTTCGCATCTAGATGGTGCTTCTAGAATGAATCGAATTACGCGGGAAATATCTGGATACGGTAGTGATTTCTGCCGGACGTGCGACTAGAGCATGTCATCGCTGGAAACATGTACAGTTCGCTCAAACTTGCACGAGGCGTATGTGTGTAAAGGTAGGTCATTCTGTGTGAGATGCTGCTATGTTTGTTTTGATTGCCATAATGGTGATCTACAATGCCCGACAAAATGCTAACAATAAAAGCGAAATGTGCTTTAATTGCACATGTAGTCATTACCGCAGTTGCAGTAGTAACTGGGTTGCCAATACCAACCACAAGAGTAATGGTGTTACTCACAATAATGGTAACGGCTATCCCAAAAGCCGCTTTCAAACGATCCGTGCTAATAGGGATATAATTAGCCCACAGTAGTTCGCTCGACAGTCTGCGATAGAAGCAACTGTATAATGACCATTGCTAATGTAAGTCACTAAGGCACATTGACGTAGAGTGCTCGCTTTTGCATAGTTCCTCGTGGCTGCACGATGTGTCTGTTAACAAAACATGTCGGAGCACGGACGTACTAGCAAAACCACTTCAGCAAAACAACATGTTTTCAGCTAGTTCCTTGCAAATATAGTTAAATATTGAAATAGACAGTATCGCATTGAATAATCGACGGCACATATGTACGTGCATACTAACTGCGGCAGCGTGATGATGTTCCTGTGCTGAAGTGCGCTCATTCAACAATTGGAAGGCAATTTTCCAATTCATTGACTCCTCTATAGTTCCTACCCATTGGGTCAAACTAGGGCAGAAATGTTCGATTTGGTCTTTGTCTGCAATCTGCACACACGCGACCTTATTGTCTAGACAATACTGCTGAGAGCGCTCACAGCGAACAGCAACACGAAATCGGAAACATCGGGACGCAGAATTACTGATTAAGTCACGAAACGGGCACAGCCCTTCGAAGTTTGTTTGATATAGTTGTTCATTTTACCGTATACCCTAGAGCAAATAGAAACGAGACTCGACTACCTGACTTAAGCCTGCGATTGCGTTCACTGCGCTTAGTTTAATTTAACATCGCTGCTGAGCCTTACCTGCAGATAACATACATCTGCAACTTCAACCCGGCGTCATCTTCCTGCTTTATCTTCCGTCAACGCTGTAAGTAGCACTTTAAAGCTGTGGGCAAACAATAGCCTAACATTGTTGACAATTGACAATGCAAATCGAAGAGGCACGCCATCTTTAAGCACACTGTTATGTAAGGGTATTGACAAACATATTTATCGAAGGCCGATCGGCCTAGGTGTCAACACTTTGGCAGGTCTATTTTCCTATTTTACGCTGAAATATCCAAAGTTGTCCGAGAGCTTCATACTGGTGTCCGCCATACAAACCGCTCGGCACCTCGCGGCCTGACGTCGAAGGCAGCGAGCGGCGGTTAATCGACAACCAATCGCTACGACTCGGACGAAGTGGTACCTCAGTTAGAACAAAACCTAATATATTTGACAGCCTGTTGTTGAATCGGACAGCAAGCCTTCATTTCTGTCTCGCTTGTTCGTTTCCGAAAAATCGAAGTCAGGGACAGGCAGTGTAGTATTGGCAAACTGCCGATTCCGTCACCAAATCCCCAATGTCATACACTCATACACCGCGCACATATATATATATATATATATATATATATAAATAACTACTTTTATTAAATTTCTTCAAGCGTTCACGGTCGGAATACGACATTTGGGTCCCTGCGAACGTGCATATATATATATATAATGCGCTGATTCTTTTGGATGTAGCGAGCCTAAAGCCAAGCCGGAGCAGTGAAAGAAGAAAAGGACAAGAACTCAAACAGATACGATGCAGTCGATAGTGATCCTCCAATACCAACAAGTGTGAGCGTAGAAAAACATAGAAAATCGAACACATTTATTTACCGCCATTGGAATTCCTGTAGCTTGAAAGGTAGACGTTAGTTTTCCATACAGTATTTCAGCTAGGGACAGCGGCGCGTTGCCTAACGGCGATGCCGGCCGGAGCAAACTTTACCGCACAGCAGTCAATGAGTGCTATGCAGAGAAGTATAATGGCCGTGTCTGTCTGGTTGCGGGCGTTTGTGCTTATTAGTCTAGGTGACCAGTTGTTGGTAAAATCGAATGAAAAAAAGTGCAAACACGGTCGATTAGTTATCTGGCTGTTATATTGCTACGACACAAATGAGTTCTCGGTTTGTATTGGCAAGTGAAGGTGACCGTCGTTTGGACAGCGGCAAGACTGAAAATGTTTGTTTCTCTACCACATTAATGATAAACAATGTCCGACTGTTTTCGTCGCAGTCTATTTGCATTGCAGTCTAATTACATAGAGTAGATAACGCAAACAACGTTCGGTTGCCCCATAAGCAGAACTACGGTTGTAAAACACTACATGTTGAAATGGAACAAACAAAAACAGTACAGAAAACGGAAGAGACAGAGACCAAACAACGCTTGGTATTGAGACAGGCAGCAAATGTTCAGAAGAGTTAAGGTTGTTTAAATTTTTGCACTGATGATATTTTATTTTGTTTAAATCCACTGATTTTACCCATGCAGGTGATATGCCGTAGAATTGACCATATTGGTCTGGTAAATTGCTTGATGCTAGCACAATTTGATACAATTCATACAAAGTGCAATTTTATCTGCTTTTATTTGCTATGCTTGCCTTTCGACGCCTGCAAACACCTATTTTTTGTGAGAACTGGAGCTATATAGTAGATTTTTTATGATTCCTTTTCAACCAAGGTATTAAGTTTATGACCAGATTGACCTTTGAGAAACCTGGTTCTTCTGCTCTCGCAGCTCACTTTTGTTGCTGCTGTCTTTAGAGTGTTCTGCCCCTAGCCTTTTCAACGTTGAATGCCCCGGTCGTTATATAATCTTCTCTCGCCTACATCATAGGAGGCCAAAGCAGTCATGCGGGTGATCACCGTTGCACGTTGTTTGCCTCAGCTGCATTACTCGCCAGAAACCTCCGAGTCATTAGTAATCCTTCCTTATCCTCCTTCGCTCACAATGAAGCTGCATATGAGGCTATTGATTCAGCTGTAAGAAGTCCTTTACCCTCTGAGGCTTCGATAAGCTCGATAAGCTTCACTGCCTTACTTACCGCATTGAGAGCCTTCGTCGTAGCGTATTTAGCGGGTTCCTGTGAGTTGTCTCTTCAAGATTACCCCCAGATACTTGGTCTCAATGGCCTCCCCCCTGAGGCCTCCTTGTGCGATATCAACCCCTTTACACCTTGACCCTCACCCTCGGTCACTGGCTCGGCTTTCTAAAACAATGCAAAAAACAAACACAGAAAAACTTGTATGACCGAGAAAATTGACGCCTCTACAAAGTCCGATAACTAGATGTTGATACTATATCATAACCTCTACAACGGAAAAAGTGACTTTACACATATCGCTCTGTTCTTATCGCACAACAGTTAAAATTCAAATTTCGAGAAAAACGATGCCTTGCTACACGTATGATCGAATTCCGCTTAGATATATGGCTTTTCCTTCTTTAATTACACTCTGTTTGACTGTTGACTTTATGCTACATTCTTCTGCTGGTGAAAACTTAAATAAATCTAGTGTTATGATCACAGAATGTTCTATTATGCCTAAAACTTTCCCTTCCCTTTGACGGACCTTGAATAAATGGCCATAGTCATGTCGAGACTGAAAGGTTTTAGCCGAAGCGTTTCAACGAAAGAAAAATTTTGCGCGTACCATGGGAGAGATCAACAGCTCAGACAGGTTACGCGATAACGGAATATCACTAAGTCTGATAAACGCTGACCACCCTAAGACGTCACAGTGTTTTAATTAAGAAGTAACGTGATTACTTATGTACTTGTACAGTCCAAAAACTGTCTTTCATTGCCACGGAAAATGAATTTCTTCAGACGACGATGATTTTGAAATAACGGATACGCTTCTGCTATATAAGTGTGATTGGAGCGTACTGTCACACTGTAAGTAGCAGTAGTAAGTAGCCTGAAAACGCGATCGCTGCTGTACACCACTACTCTATTGGCACCAGAACGTCGATTTCCTCCGTCAATTTCGTCTGCTATTTCGAATTCCCCCTCTATCTTTCTTGCTTTTTTTGAGTTCGCAGGTAATCGCTGAGTGGTCATGGTCGTTCGATTACATTATCTATGCAGCA
This sequence comes from Dermanyssus gallinae, assembly GCA_003439945.1. Lineage (NCBI taxonomy): Eukaryota > Metazoa > Arthropoda > Arachnida > Mesostigmata > Dermanyssidae > Dermanyssus > Dermanyssus gallinae. The sequence continues at coordinate 1,000,630 of QVRM01000893.1, forward strand.
GCTGTAGCCTCCGGGCTTATCCCTTTCGTCGGCAAATCTCGCCATCAGCCCTGCAGATAGTGCCGTCCTAGGTTCTTCTCTGGGCGCGACAGCGGTGTAAGCCAGCTGTTTGGGCACTTTCTCTGGCTATCATCTGCACAGCTTCTTGAAGAACCAGGGGTCTCGCTCTGAGCCGCACTTCCATCTTTGTTTAGAAAGATAGCATCAAGAACGGCCACATGTGTTACTCATGAGTTTTGTTTCAACATGTCTACAGAACTATTTTAGTTACTTGTTCAACCGCAAATTGTGTAATACAAGTTGTGGTTATGTGTCATATAAGCTGCCTGTTTAAGACATTAAACGTTCTAAACATATAGGTTTTCTTTCTTTATTAGCAACTGTTTAAACTATTAAACGTTAAGGCTTAGAAATTAGCCACTACAGGATCTTGATTTCTGCACATTTCCTTCAATACGACTACTTTTGTTCCGCAACCAATGTTGGAAATGAATCTCCCTATGAACACACCGTTCAGTTTCTCATTGTCGAGCAAACTGTTCTCTCACATTAGAAAAACAATGCCCGTAAAGCCACACTTGGTAGTATAACACCTAATTGCTGTATTGCTTAAATTTCATTGATTATTTTCGTTAATATAACGGAAAACGCCCAAGGTACATGTGAGCAAAAGAAAACATTGCTAAACCAGTCGATGGTGGAGATTTGTTTATTCAAGTAATTTTAAAAAACGAATACGTGTACAGCTTTACAGCGAGGATATACAACAGAAAAACCGATTCATTCGGGGCTAAGCAGTGAATGAACTCGTCATTGGCCGTTCGGTAGAACTTAGCACCGCAGTGGAATGACTCGATGATTCGATGGCTGGTGATGGAGTGATGAAGTAGTAACAGACTGCAGCACAGCGTGCCCGCCTACCTCTTGCCTTTGGGAGGGGGTGGGACCTTACGATCTTCGACAGTTTCGCGTCGAGGGAGACTCACGTTCGACTGTCAGCTCAGTCGCCATATTGTCGCCAGAGGGCGAGCAGAGAGCTCTAGCCACACTTGCCCAGCGCGGCCGCCTTGTGTTAGTTAAGTTACCCTCTCGTTCCGCTTACGTTCACTCGTGACTCGAGGTCTTGCTGGCAGAACTCGAGATCGCCGGTTCACCGCGCTCATTTCAGGATGTCTGCGCGCCAACAGCCCCTCGCGGCAGCAGCGGCGGCAGTGTCGACAGTTATCGATCGCGCACGCGTAGAGCCAGAGACCAGGGACTGAGCCATTGAGATGCGCAGCCGGTCAATACGAGACAGCTTCGCACAACGGATCCACACGGTTCTCCCTCGGTTTGAAGCGATGAGCATTGTCTGCAGCGAGGTCCGTAATGACCACGATTCGGCAAATGGATGCGTCGTCGAAGAGTTCGTCGAGTTGTCAGCTAGACGCTAGATTAACCCTGTCCGTTGTTGTTGTTGTTGTTGTTGTTGCTGTCGTTGGTGGTAATGGTGTTGTTGTTGGTGGTGGTGGTGTTATCGTTGTTGTCGTGAGGTTATTCGTGTAGGGCTCGATCCGACCTTATCTGGTCTTGGATAGGCCGTGCGGTGGTGATGGCAACGGCGTCAATTGATGACGGACCTTCGGTGAAGACTCACGGTGAGGTCGGCAGGCTACGCGGGCACTCAGTTCCTTTGCTCTGTCTGTCTTTATTTCTATGCTTCTGCTTTCCATCTCCCTTCCTCTCCCTCTCTCTTTCTAGCCTTCATCTTGCTTAGCAATTTTCGATTGCCCCACGTACAAATTCGTACAAAGGGCTTTCGGATCAAAACGTGGTCTGGAGCAGATTAGTTTTCTGCCTTATGTAACGTACTGCCACGCGCCTGTAGAAAAGAAGATCAACATCATTAGTAAGAAAGGACGAATCGCGCGCACACGACATTTTCCGGGGAATAATGAAAATGCAAAATAGTACGCTCACATCATCTCGCATCTCGCAAAGAAAGGAGCACAGCTAGCGGGGCTAAGAAACGCCACTTTTAAGCAGTGGGAGCAGCAGCAGCGGCAGCAAAAACGGTAGCTTTGAAAAATCGCAGTTGACAACAACAGCGCCGCTGATTGTAACATTGGCAACTTCAACGGCAAGGGACTGTAACACCTACAACAGTAGCCAGATGTGTGTGGACAATGAACAGTATGATATGACACAGGTATGATACACGTAAGAGAGGATGAGGAGAGAAGTACTATGAGACTATTGTAAAGACAAAAGAAAACTACGTTTCCAGGATGACAACAATGAAGACTGATAGCAACAAGAATCCTACCAACAGCGCTAGCGCGGGTAGATAGAGTAACTAAGTACGTTGTGACTAGACAAGTAGCTATATTAGCACTTCAAAGCAAACACAATCCTACATAAAATTATAAATTTGAAGTGTATAAGCTTTACGAACCAAAAAACAGCAATAGTAACAACGACGACGACGGCGACGACGACGACAACAACAACAACAAAAACAGCAACAACGCTAGCTTACATTCGTTAGTTCTCAATACAGCACACGCGCTTGTAATTCATATGAATTCAGATTATGTTTAAGCCATCAAGAATTTTTTTTTAAATTTTACTATTGTCATCTTATAGAACGAGGGACTGCTACAACCTGTTTTTGAAGGTTGCATTATACGTGGGCAAACCTCGTCTGGCGGCGTCCCAGTTTCTTGCTGTCATCGAAGAAGTGGAAAGTTTTCAGGTAAAAATAAATGAGGAACTAAAAAGTACTTTACTTTTCCAATGAACCACGTACATTAGTAATGTTATTACAAGCTTCTCATGTATCGATGGCTGAGCTGTTTGCAAGAATAATAAACAACTGTGGCGATCACCATGGCGAGAGCTGTTAATGGTATAGTAATTGCATTTTGATTACGCTCATTACCGTAGGATCTCACCATAGTTTAGAATAAGGACAAGCAAACATATCTCAGAGTAAAACATTAGTCCTGTTTTGGAAAACGTCTAAAGAAGGCCAGGGCTAAATACTGGGATTTCTCTCGTCTTGAAACAGAGTTAGGGGAGACACGAGTTTTTGTTTGTTTCGGATTCCGGAAACTAGAAAAACTGCAGTTAATTCAGACACATGCCGTCTATTTAAGATGACCTTAGCTTAGTTAAGCTTTGCTCTCTTAAGTGAGCGACCGCATGCTTTGCCGATCCACGGAAGAGAGACAGATGCAGTTAGCTGTTGCACAAACGTGTCTGTTTGCCCACTTGTTGAGAGGACCAAAAAGCAAACTGAAAAAGCGCAATTTTCACTCGCGACGCCACTTCATTTCGAACCACACCAACACCTGTTCAACCAACAACCAGCAAAATGATCTGAAAATATGCCAAAAAAAAACGACAGCAGAGGTGAGACATTTGGACTCAAACAAGACAAAAAGCTTTGCGCGTCTTTTGCCAAATGCCCCTACAGCCACCACGGCGTCTAGCACCGATTACTGCGCCGCCCATCAGGCGATGATCTACGGACGCTCGGTAGTCGCGTACGTGGTGACCTCGGCGCCGATTCGAACAACTGTTACAATTCTAAAGGCTTACCAACTTTCGTTGGTAAAAGCGCATCTTCAAATCAGGTTGCACTCGAAATATCTTGTCCTCGTCAGTACATCTGCGGAGTGATGATCGCGGTGGTAGCGTCTTAGTTGAAAAATGCGCCCCTTGCGTTTTTGCGCCCATGTCGATCGAGTCGGCAGTCAGTGCGGCAACCACAAATGACACCCTAGAGCACATTGGACTGTTACCCACAGGTCGTGTGCGGCCCTGCCGATAAGCTGCAATTCTTCTTCTCCGACTTCTACCCTCTGGTTTCTATTTCGTGGGATTACTTATCAAGTGTGTATGTAATTCATACTATCTCGTTGTACTGCGAGGACAAGATATGGCAAGCACGGGCCTTGACCCTAAAGGGTGGCCACTTACCTTCATTGAAGATGCACTTCGCAGCTTTAGGTAGCTTTGCTCTCTTGCCGCTTCTGGTATTGCTGGTTGTTGCTCGCGTTAGTTGAGCAGGTGATGGCGTTGTTGCTGTTGTTGTGGTTTTTTGTTGCTGCTATAGCTGCTGTCGTTGTTGTTGTTGTTGTCGTTGATGTTCGTGTTGCTATAATTGTCGTCTGGCATGGATTGCCTCAGTCTTTCTGTCTTTCTTTTTGAGGACCACACATACATACATACACACAGTGCAGACTTTTCCACTCAGTGGTCTATGTCCGCGACGACCCTATGGCCTATATTGCATATTCCTCGTAGCGTCGACACCCTTACCACTCTTGATCAGCTCGTCAATGTTGATCTCCGGCTTTTTCGGAGCTTTCGAAGATCGGCGGCTTCCTGTAAATTAAGCACAAGAAAAAAAGGTAAACTGAAGGTGACATCGAAAGTGGAGCAGAACAGACCGTACCAGCATAAGGATTTGACAGTCAATCCAATAAAATTTGTTTTAGACATCCAATAATCAGATTTATTATCACACATGTTGTGTAGAAAAAGTACAGTTAAAAGATATGCATATGTATACATACACACATTTGGACTTATAAAATAATATATATGTAAAAGCTATGATACTATGACGCGAGCTTGGTTATCTAGACTAGCTAGAGACGGGACTAGGGTACAGGAGGCAGCATGGTATCTACCGCAAGGTAGTTTACAACGTTGACACACACAAGAGTCCGAAGGATCATGGAACCCGGATGTCGCGCACAGCACGTGGTAGAAACCTATAGTTACTACTATAGGAGACATCTAATAGACCTCACATATAGAATGAACGACGTGGTTCTGGCCCTAGCGGAGTTAATTTTGGTTCTGGCCTTAGCGTAGTTAATCTAAGGAACCATTGGGTTAGATCCACGCTGCCCATTCCACGCCTATTCCACCAAACACTACAGCACGCGTCCTATGTTGGCTAGCAAAAGAGAGTTGGTGCTCCCGTTTTATCTGGACTCGTTACACAACTGGCTTTCTCTTTATTAAGGCGCACGTGTCTTTCTCATATCATTTTGCTACAATTGCCCTCCATCTGTTTAGAATTACGACGCCAACCAAACACGTTACACAGCTAAGAGTTAGCACGCGGCTAAGGGCCGATATGCTTATGCTTGTGTTCGAAACGACGTTCACATTACTCCTGGCTATTGCCAGTCACTGTCGTTACGGCCAACCTAACGTTGATTTTTTTTAATGGTAGGGTTGGATGGTAATGCACCATTTTTTTTTATTGAGACATCTGTGCTCCCCGTTTTTTTTCGATCATGGTCGATTTTTAATTCACTCCGGCATTAACCTTATTTAAATTGGGAACCATGAAAACCAATTCAGGAGTGACCGGCCTGGGTCTCGAGCCCAGACCTCCCGGCAAAGGCTTTTGCCACTAAGCCATCTTGCCCGGTTGGAAAGAGGATATAGGATTCGGCTATACGCCGAGGATGTCCGTCAAAGTTGCGCCGACAAGGTGCTTCTGCTCTATAAGATCATCTCGGTAGGACGATTTTATTGGAGTTGTGGACCGCGACAATTAGCTAAGTTGGTCCTAAATATACCACCGTTACCTGCAATCGATTTCTTTCTGTTATCGGGCTTCGGCTTCGCTTTAGCGACTGAAGTAACTTCCTTGGACCGCTCGTCGGCCATCGGAGACAGGGCGTCCTCTTCTTCGTCTACGTCTTCATCCTCCTCTTCGATGACCTCCTCGGTTAACATTGACGGATCGAACCCTAAAACATCACCATTATCAGAGGTCAATGATTGTGAGGTTCGGCTGCGTACACACGCCGACCGGCAGGTGATTTTTTTAACATTTCTGATAAAAGTAGCATTTGAAAGCGAAACTAGACAAATGGAATCTGCTGAGTTGAGCCAGCCGGCTCTCTGGCGGCTCTCCAAAAAATTGGAAAACTACTCTAAAACGTAATACGTGTCAAATTTTTTTGCGTACAATATATAACTTGTAATGGGCATGAAGGCTTATGGCGATGTATCAGACAGATACCAGAAGTAAACTATCCTGTACTAACGATAGCAATGAACATTAAAATAGTAAGTTATACAAGTAAAACTGTAGGCTTTTGTCGACACTAGTCAGGTTTGGTTGAAAGAGTTCGAATAAATTATAACAAATAGATAAAAACGCTCTGCGAAGCCATACCAATTGTTGTGCCGAGTTGCATTTTTGCTTTCTGAAAGATGGCCGACAGCTTCTCCTGAACAACGTTGATACACATGGACGTGAGGGCGAGACCAAACAGCAAATATATGAAGGTGGCCATCATAAAGATCGGATGTTCTGGTACAAGATCGCCAAAACCTGCAAATTGAGTATTACGTTTCTATTTGTATCATTATTGTATCAATTAACGTACGTTCAAAATCTATATATATTTATAAATATATATATATATATATATATATATATATATATGATGAGGTAATACGAGGCAGAAGAAAAAAATTAGATTGAAGCGTAGACATATCACCTAAACGCAAGCGACAATCTTGAATCAAGGTCGTTGAACATGCTAACGTTTTTGTTACTTATTTTTTTATAGCGTGTTTTCCAGAACGATGATACGAACGCGCGCTGTTGCGACAGCAGAACACGTTCTTAATGACAACAGTTGTAGATTATCATATATTTCACTTTATGCACGATATTTTTATGAGGAATAGCTATTTATTGTTAATACCCATGCTGGGTGAATTTTTGTGTTGTGTGTCTTGTGAAAAGTCTTGTGAATTCCGCCATTGAGCGAACTGTGGGGCGAACCGGGCAGCCTATTCCACTTTGTTTGACATCTCACACATATACTCGTACATCAATCCGAACAACATGATACCCAGCGTGGTGGAAGCCGTGCTCTGCAAATGCAATTTATGTCCCCCTGCACTCCGCCAAATGATCTGTAATTGTGAATTCGTTCATACGATACCCTGTTTTGTAAATGCCCGGATATATCTATTTTGTTTTATCTCCCACTGCCTTTTCTGTGTCCACCCTCCTAAAGGTGTCGCGTAAACCTGCTCTGCCCAGTGGTCTCCTTAACTATATTGATCAATTAAGCAGCGTCCAACGGGTCCATCGCTTCTCCCATGCTTCCTGATGCGTCGTCCCTCTTGGCCGTAGAGCCCGTACAATCTGCTTTCCAATGAGACTCGCAGTATATGACAGTGTGTTCCATGTTGTCCGCCTCCCAAGACTCGCGTAGCACACAAATGTCACTGGTAGGCTTCCTAATCTTAACCATGTAGCTCTGTAACTGACCGTGTCCGGTCAGCACCTGGGTCGTGCAGTAGATTCACTCCTCGTATCGGCAGTCAAACCTCGTTCTGAAGTCCAATATCAGACTTTGGCCCTGCTTTGCCCCTAGCGAGATCCAGAATTTCTTTCAGAAATCTGTCTTGCTTCTTCGGTGCGCTAGAAGGGCAGCATCTTTGCTAGGATCAAGAGAGCTTTGGTCGAGAGCTTTGGTACGTCTGGCTAATCCTGATTCCTTGTGAGCAATTTGGCAAGTGTCCTTGGCCCGACCTTAGTGCTCTCGTATATTTTCTCGTCCGGAGTGCCATCTCCGCCTAAACAGGTGCCGTGCTGAAAGCAGATTATTGGGTAGCCGAAGCTAGTAGCCTTCGGTTTATCCCTGATACCCCTCCAATCCGGTTCCAATTCATTCTAGTTAACCCTGCGTCAAACATCACCCCAATGTACTTGCCTCTTTCTCAATTTACATCGGCAGGCCCATCATCATAAGGTGAACTTCCTTTGTTCTTTTTCGACCTGCTAGGTACAGTGGCTTGCTCTCATTTGCTGCGAGCATCAGATTATTGCGTCACCGTCGATAAAGCTTTGTTGGCCGTGTCTTGTAGGGCCCCTTTGGCCGCGTCGTGACCATCACCGCCAGATCATCCCAGGTAGGATTAAGTTATTCGGCAGCTTTCCAAGGCATTGTGCTGAAAGCATTTTTAATATATTTTTTAGCTATAAAGGGGATCCAAAGCATGGGGAGTCTTCGATGTTATCTCTGCCTTTCCATAGTAGGCGCCTGATAAAGTTTTTTCAATTTGGATTTCCTGGCTAAATCTATCGACCAGAACAATTTCCAGAATCTTCCTTAGGCTTTGAAAAAGCAGATCGGTTAAGAGGCCGAGATACTTCTTTATTTTCGGATTCAGGGATGAGGACAAGGCTTCCCCTCTTCCATACACTGAAACACCTTCTTTCTCTAAGTCAATTGGCCTGGATGTCTGGAAGACCTTAGGCCGCCGCTTAACGAACAGCTTGACTACGCTAGCGGGTAAACCGTCGGGCCAGAAGGCTTTTTCAGGCTAATCTCTCCAATCCTTACTTCCGCAATATACACCAGGGCAACCAGGAACTCTTTGTTGCCCCTCCAGGGCTTTGCCGACAAGAAAGTGGAGATTGTCTCCAGCAGCATATCCAGTTGGAGCTTCCATAACACTCTTCAGAGCTTGGACATGAAGATTTAGCACGGCAGGCCCAATATGTCACTGACGACTGCGAATTTTATTTCGATGTACTCTCTGAAATGCTCAGTGCACTTTTCTTACCGAGATTTCGGAGCATCTATGAAGCCTGCGTAGAGTTTCGCGTCTGTTGACTATAGATACGCATTGACAGCAGCCTTGACCTCTTTATTGCTGAAAAAACACTTTCCACTAGACTTTTCTTTGAACTTACAAAAATGAAGTAATCATAGGGGGTAGGTCCGGAGAAAAGGGGGTGGTTTAATAAGTTCAAACCTTAATTCGGCCAGTTTTGCGAATGCTAGACTTGTGTGTATTTTCCTGGTAAAACGGGACGACATACTTCTACAAACCTCGCCGTTTTTCGGTGAGTTTTTGCTGCAGGGGAATCGCCAGTCCTGCATGATATTCTTTTGTGATCGTTTCATTGCTTTCAAGGTTGCCAACCTAATTCTGGTTGACGTTGGTCCGAAAAACAGTGGCCATTACCATTCCGGCCGATGTCGTTGTTCGCTCCCTTTTCTGAGGTTTTACCGGGTGCACACCATTGGCGAGAAACTTCATGGATCTCAGGAGTGTAGTGATGGATCTAGCCGTCATCGACGGTCATGAATATGCGCCAAAAACCCGATGGATTTCTCAACTCATTGGCCACGCTTCGCTGAGAATCGGAAACACGCGCGTCTTTTTACACTTAATTGAGCAAACGCGGCACCCATTTTGCTCTGAGCTTTTCTATCTTCAAGTTATCGTGCAGGATAGAATGCACTCTACCCAAGCTAACGCTCAAGGCCACTGCCATCTCCCTAATGTTCACTCGTCTATCTGCGACAAGATTGTTCGCACTTTTACCATATTTAACTCATCAGTAACCGCTTTTGGGCGTCTAGAAAGTGCTTCGTCCTTGGTGCTTGTGTGACCTCTTTTAAACTTATTAATCCAGTTAGAAGTAGCGCCAAAACGTGGCGCTGAATCGCGTGAACCTCGTCTAACTCAGTTTTTACTAGAAGTAAGAAGCTTTCACTAGAAGCCAACGTTTGTAAGAAAAATGCTTGATAACCGCTCGAACCGTTTTCTACATTTTTTCAGTTCCACCAGTAAGCTGCACAGGAACAGAACAGTAAAACTCAACTGGTAATAAATAATTAAAACCTCGCTATTTATGGGTCTCATCATATAATGTGTGCAAGATATGGCTGAAATTGGCAAATCATGTACCTGTCGACGTTGCGGTCAGCAGTGCTCAACATATAGTTTACTTGAATGATCCAATCCAGCTTCTCTAAACCGTTTCTTCTAACAAATAATAAATAGTCAATAAACATATATATATATATATATATATATATATATATATATATATATATATAGGCACATTATTAGTACTGCAGCAAAGCAGGATCGCCATTTTATGCAGCTATCCCCTCCTCGTGTGCTCCTGCTGCATTTACACAACAAGCAAACATTTAAATAATATGCATACAGGCGCTTTGTATGCGACGCCGCAATAAAGAGCTCTTGTGAGCAGATCCAATGCGGTTGACACTGCCCATAATTGTCCGGTGTATCATCGAGCCTCGGCGGAGGCGCTGTAACACCCTTTCAAATGCGGAGGCCGCCGAGCGGAGACCTTTGGTGCCGTGGATGCCGTCCACCAGTCAAAGGTGCCCCCCCCCAGTGCTATTGAGGTTTACACTGTTTTGCTGCGAATTGATCCGCTTGCCGCCGCCGCCAGCACGGTTAATATGGCAGAACTGTAAATTGCTTTCTCTCTCTCAGCTCGACTCTCATCGTTCCACCATCGGAAGTACATAGGTGTGACATCCTGATCAGAGCACGAAGCTGCTCTGACCGAGTGCAAACCTCCCCCCAAAAAAGTACAGCTACAGTGGCAGCGCCGGTAGCAATGGCGACGTGTGGCATCACTGGAGCTGCTGTTGTTGTTGACGATGATGATGATGATGAAGAAGAACGTAGACCAACACCCCCGAGAAGCGTCAAGCAGCGTCAACGATATGTGATGTCGCTGATGCTGCTGCTGCTGCTGATGAACGCAAACCATCAGTGCACCATCGAGTCACTCCACGACCTCGACCGGCCAGCACAATTGGGGACGACGCTCGAACGTGCCGACGCCGGCAATAATGACCAAAATACTCAACACACGGCACGGCAGCGATGCAAAGAAAGCCGTCCACAGACCACAGTGTCGCCACTGCTGAACAGCAGCAACAGAAGCAGCAGCGACCAATAGCGATGAAGCGTGATGATGGCCGCGACTTCACCCTCAAAAAGCGGAAGTACTCGTGCAGCCCGGAAAAAGATAGCAGGGGACAGAGAGACAGCCCAAGACAGGCCGTCTCCCTGAGCAGGCAACCGCCGAAAGAAGACGGTGCAAGACAGCGCGGAACGCGTGAAAGGCAGCGCCCGTGGAAAGGAAGCGACAGCCACTACAAACGAATGATATGAAGGAAATGCAAGTATAGATCTGGGTGAGCTCACACTGTGTAAACACTCAGCGTTATCCATAAAGGCCCTCCGTGTGGAAAGTTTCAGCTGATCAACGTCGGCAGTGCGGATGCATGGTTGCCTAGCTTGGAGTTGGAGGCAAGTTGGTGTGTATGTGTCCATTGGGAACTTAGGCGACGTCCTAGGTCAGATTCCGTCTTGTGTGTTGCTGTCACTGACAATGAATATGGCAACGTTTTCCTTTTCAAAACTTCTTCTGGGTGGCATGAGTTTTTAGCAATGGCTAGGAGCTACACCATAACTAGAATAGCAAACTACGCCATAACTAGAAGAGCTACGCCATAGCCAGACAAGAATTAGCAAATAAATTACTAAGGGGCAGTGTTTAGCGACTCCGCAATGACACATTCAATCGTCGTGGGAACTGCATGACGCTAATATAATTGCCAAGTACTGCTGTGGAATTGCGAGCGTTTATCTGGGACACTATAATCAGCACTAGTTTTTTTTGTTTACCGATGTGGACATTTCCTACCAGAAACCATTCTTCGCAGGAAATGCATTTTGTCGAGGGTTCCATCTGTTGGCAAGGCTTGCCAATGGAGGTCGAGATAGACCAATATGAGAAGTATCAATCTATCTGCGAACAGGGTTGCCCCACAGGCAATGCATATGTGTCGAGGTGAGTGTAAGATAAACGCTCACCTCAGAAAATTGAACTTTGTATTGTTTTACCTGCCTATGTGCAACGATATAGAAATAGTGCTACGATTGTGCAACGATATTGAGATAGTGAATGCTGTCAGTGCAAGTTTGGCAAGCCTGAAGCTGTAGTTGCGTACACTAGCATGTGATGCCTTCAGTTGCCGTATAGAGAGTGACGCCACCGACAAAAAGGGCGATAGTTGATAGAACTTTTGAGTAGCAAAGGTCTGTTTTGTATAAATGAGCATGATCAATTCAGAGGCGTTTTCCAAGGCGAAAAACACTATTGGCATTATGTTCCATAACCTGCAACGTTGGATGTCGTTTCGAGAATGCGAGATCTTCTAGCATAGAAGCACCTTCCAGTGTTGGCTTTGCAGTGAGAGCCGATATTTACCACAGCAACAGTGCTCTTGAAAAAGCCGTTAAGGTTATGATGGTGAAATAATAAAGATAGCGGAGACGGTCACGGCCGTGGCTTAGCCAGGGCCTGCTTGAGAGAGCGAATAATGCGCTCTCCGTAAATCTGATTTGCCGTCGCCTGAAGAGTATGCACAGACTGACGAAGCAGTAGGTTCAGTTTGCATCTGGCTTAGCTTTCTGCTCGATCAGCATGTTCCGACTTCTGATCCCTTGATCGACAAACTGCTCACGTAAGATCAACAACCTATCAAATCAAATCAAATGCACCTTTATTTAGTCAAAGGGGGCTATGAACATGTTCTTTAGGGACGAGGAGTCGCTGCCGTGTTACGCAGAAATCGATCTATGTACTCCAGCCTGCGGTAGATCGGGCGTTGGCAACTCAGAGGCCACTTATACGCAGTCTCCATCGACTACGTACAGGTCTTCAAAAGAGCCGTGTTAGTTGATTTGTTTCGACAAGCTGGATTAGATTGTTTTCCAGCTTCTTTGCTAAGGATTACGTTGATATAGACATGTGGAACGGGGAGACTATACAGCTGAGGCAAAAATGGGGACCCCGCAGAGAAACCCGCTCAGCTACGTTGCGTTTACCCTACCTATCCTTATACCGTTTCCACTCCACGACCTCGACCGGCCTCGAGCACATGCAGCAAGTGCACCCGTGCACATGGAAGTGAGAGATTGTCGAAAGCTGTCCCGGGGTGTAGTAGTGTGACTCCTAAGACTTAGAACTTGTACCCGTGTTGATTTATAGTTTTGGTAGGGACTGAATCTCTTACAGGCAAACTCGAGAGATGTCTTGCAGTACACATGAAACGGCATGGTGGAGGTTGCTCATGCAAATGTACACTTCACCACAAACCTATGGTACGGAATGGCATGCACTGGTCGTGTGTACACAAGGTTCGGTGCGCACGGCTACCACCATTGGTATATTCCACTCGTGGATTTCACTAGGTGGAGGACCAATGCCGCTGCCGGTTCTGCTCGTAGGAATGAGCTAATTGTCATGGGACGAACTCTCAGACGCATCGGCTGTCTTTGCCTTTTGCATTTTTCGCCCAGCAAATATATATATATATATATATATATAATCTTCTTAGCGCAAATCAATTGCGAAACCAATGATTATATACCTGCATACGCGTACTGGACATAACCTCATTAAACCGCCTCATCATAGCTTAATGTAACGGTTGAGGCTTTATAGAACCGTTTATAACATTTTCTCTGTATTCAAATTAACTAAAATAAATTTACAAATATCTTAAACACTCTTGTTTTATGTTTGTACTTTAATTATGTATTACAAATTGTGTATTTCTTTGCTTTCTGTAAATATTTTTATAACTGTGGCGTTGAAAGTCCGATTGTCGAGTACCTTATATTAGAGGTCGTTCTTTTTTAAGGAAAAATACTATATTACGGGGATAATCGTAATTGCGTTTTTTAAATCTGTATTGCGTACTTTCCCCAGTAGATAATTACTGGCTGGTTCAATTGCTCTCAATACCTCTCAAAATATCAACTAGACGCTGATCGAGGCGTTCACACCACGCCGACATAGGAAATATGACTTACGAATTCAAAGCATTGGCCGTTGTTATGTTAAATCGGCGGAGTTTCACCGCGTAGGCTCTTCCTTTATATCACTTCGTAGTTAAGGATAGTTAGTTAAAATAAAACTGCAAGTGGATATGTGCTGTTCATCTAGACCGGACACAGACTACCTCATAAGGGTCACCTGAACGAAGGCGGAATTTCCGTGTTGTGTGACAAGAACGACGGAGCGTTGTAGAGAGGTTTAATAGATTGCCACGCTATATACGTTACGTCATTTTTTTGTTTAACTCCAGGTAATCATTCTTGCTCTGCTTGTTAAAACCCTAATTTAAGTATGCATGACATGGGCCGACAGTCTAATCTAATTGCTGTCGGTTACACTCTAAGACCCCCGTGTGACTTTGAGCGTTCAGTGGACACGCAGAGATCCTTTGGCATCAAGGCGAAACGCCGGACGACACGGTGTGATGCAGATACTCGACGATAACGTTGTCCGCACATTCGCTATTGTGACTTTCTTATGAAGACCGCTTTAAACGCTGAATGCAGCCTGCGCGCCTTCGAACGCGGTGACTGCCGGCTTGTCGCGATTACGTGCTTCTCCATGGAGATCGCCTTTCTTCCCATACATCATCAAATATCTAGTAGCCTGAGTCTGTTCTACTTGCGTGGTGTTCTTCGTTTCTCTGCAGTCTTTGCGAGGTCGGACATCGAAGATAGAATGGCGATCAAAGGACAAATTAACGACAAAGGCCCACTTGATATGTATATAACTACGCTCCAAAAAGCAAATAACCGGAGAAGGATAGGGACAAGAACGAACAGAACTCTGCGGCTAGAACTTTCTGCTTATGCGCGATTGAAAACAAGGGACAGGCCAGAAGACGAACGACTGCCTAATCGTCTCACCATCGCGCGGGACTATCACATAAACTAGCCGGCCTGCTTATCTGTTACTGAGTGGAAGGGTAGTGATTAGGCCGGCTTATTACGATCCCTTATTGCCCGATATCATGCAAGAAGGCCGACTTGATGTGACCACGAAACAACAGCAGCTTTAACAGTTTTTTGGGAATTCCTATTGTTATTATATTTACGTATATAATAACATATATTAATAGTCGGGCCGTTTTTCACAATTATGAAAAAGAGCCCTGCAAGGAAATCGCTCGCTAATCTGCCAAGTAACTTGACACGCGTACCAGCATTACATATATATATATATATATATATATATATATATATATATATATATATATGTAACTTGACACGCGTACCAGCATTACATATATATATTAGCCGAACTATCTTAATATTAAATTATTTTTGTGTAGCTTCCGTGCAGAATATGATATTGGATGCTACCACATACCTGTGTATGAAGAAATTTGTGACACAATGTGAAACATGAATCTACCGACTACCAACTTTATGATGTAAATAATAATAATAATGAGCCACTAAGGTTAGCGTTGTTTTGTGTTGATATTTCTGATCTAGTGCCAAGTTTGCAGAGCCCCTTTAACGTCTAGTACTTGGACAATGCAATCCTAGGTGTTACGCGGACATCATGTTGGAGGATTTACAGGCCGTACTACCGTTCGAGACACTCAACGATTTTAAGTTTGAGGTGTGAGCCATAGAAGACAATTCACAAGAGCAAAGGAAAGCCATTCAAACGATCATGCAAGCACCTCCCGGAATAGTTCACACGACACAGAACGACCTAGATGTCCTGGATGGCCCGCCATGAGTGAAGGAATCCCACGGATTGTTCGTATAAAACAAGCTCTTGTTAGCATCCGCCTATATTTGACAACTATGCACACGTAAACAGCCCTTCGTCTATAAAGGCACAGTTTTAGTTCACTAAGAGCTAACCACATATTGCGAGCATCTCCAACTTTCAAATATACCAAAAGCCTCGCCGCTTATGACGATACGACTAGGGTTATTCTTGTGTTGCTTGAATATGTTATGTCTGTTCTTCACCTGTTCTTTGATGCCCGCCCAAACCGGCTATCCTTCGATTGAGCCACTACTTTTGCCAGCGCATATCCTTTATCCTGATTACTATTATTACTTTCACACCGACAAAAAGAGCTATTGATAATAATTACGTTATATATGATTGTACAAATTTGCATTGCGTCCATACACCAGTTAGCAGCGAAGTTTATTGCCAGTCCTAAGTAGCAGATTTCCTTCGAGGTTTGGCCACTCGATGGGAACGGTGCTAACGGGGCACTAATTTTTGGTTGTTAGCTAACGTTCATGGTAGGAAGCAAGCCGGCTACGGCAGCGGTGAGGTTTCTGCTCACCTGGCCCATGCTTTAATCTCTCAACGATAATGTTCGCTGCTGCCGGAATTAATGAGACGACGCGTCATTGGGTATCTCATCGGCACCACGGTCTCGCATTACAGGCATTCACTTTGCTCATCCCATATGAGCTATAAGGCTTGAGAAAGCAGCTCTATATATATATATATATATATATATGCATTCCCTTAACCGGCAAGGTTCATTGTAGTATTATATATTCTGGGGTGTAACGCGGAATCGCGAGGTGATCGCGTCTAACCAGTACGGCGGAGTAGTGTGGTACCCCCATACGAAACCTCGATAGGGGGAAAGGTGGGGGGTCCGCCGGCCTGTCTATTTGGGCTGGCGGGCACTCCCGCGTTATGTCCGCGCGGAAATCGCGGGCGGCGGGAGTGTAAGTATCTCTCTCTTTTGTTAGTGCGGAGCGAAACATTGCATCGCATATGTTCACACATCATAATGTTACTATGATGCAATTTATCTCACAACATTACCAATACTGTCGAGCTCGGTGGCGTGGTGGCATGCGTCTGCGCCTCGCGACCGGAGGAAACACATAGGTGCGCGGGTTCGAGCCCCACCGTTGCACATTTGTATTTATAGGGCACCGTTGCACATTCGTATTTGCAGGACCACTTCAGCAATTTTTGTTGGAGTGGCAGGGAAAGTGACCGAGGCCTCGGCAGAGGTAGCGCAATTGGATGTGTACCTCGCCAGGGAGCTTTGGGATGGAATGGCATGCACTAGCCGGCACGTGTACACAAGATACATTGTGCATGGCTATCATCACTTGGTATGTTCGACCCAAGGATTTCACCAAGTTGGCGATCAATGTCGTTACCGGTTTTGCTCGCAAATATGCGCTAAATACCACGCAGCGAGCTGCAAGAAGCATCGGCGGTCTTTGCACTTTTTCGCCCGGTGGGACGGTCGGTGAAGTGTTTAAATTGTATAAAATGAATGAATTGTATTGTAACTATGTACCATCTTGAAATGCAATGTTATTGCGAAATAAACCATATATATATATAGAAAATATTGTGATGATTTATTAATCATTTACAATACGTTTGCACACTCGGCAGTGCTCGCCTTAATAAAAATGGTGGTAAAAAGGTGTCACGTGAAGTTAAGAGTCAGTTGTCCGTGTCCTTGCTTGCTGGTAGCCCCCGCTCTTATGGACCCGGTGCGAGCGGTATATCCTCAAGGTTCCTTGCAAAGTTAAAACGGTGAGATCCATAAGATTCCTCTTCGTGACGCCGAGCCCCAAGAGCGTCCTCGCAGATTCGGAGTCCCATACACCACTCATAGAGATAGTGATGGATCCGAATCTGCGAGGTTTTTGCGGGTCGGGGAGCGCCGCTCTTAGGAACTCGACGTCATATTTGGCGATCTTGTCTTGCCGTGCTTTTGCCAGGTCCCGGTTCGGGCCGCAAACCTCGGCATCTAAAACCCAGAGCTCGGTAGGTGTTGTTATTACGAGGTCGGGCTTTAGACCCGGTGCGCCCGGTCGACGGAGTACTCGCTCACGAACCACCTCATGACCCCTTTCGCGGAGAAGACGCGCCACGCGATCACAGACGTCGTCATGTCTCTTTATGGTTTGTTTGAGTGTTGTATCGCACATCTGAGCGACATGAGCCAATGTCTCAGGCGCATGACACCCGTGCCTACAACGTTTGTTGTAGCCCGGGCGTCCCCTGGCCAATCTGGCACGCGTTGGTAGTGCGTTGATCCTGAGCTTTAGTAGGTTTAGATACTCCTTACCAGATAAGTAGGGCATACCCTTAATCCAGTAATGTACAAAGGGCGTTTCGTGTGCTTTTTTAAAATGTGCCCCATCGAACGTGTTGTGTAGTTGTTGAGACCAGTAGTCGGTCTCTTGTGTAGCGGTCTCAATGGAGGTTCCCAAGCGCTCGCAAAGAAGTCTTGTTTTCGCAAGATCTTTTTTAAAGTGCTCGGTGGTTAGCATGCATTGGACCCCAAGGTGCGTGGAGTGTTGTAGTGCTGTCAGGCGGGAGAGACGGAGTCTGGGAATGAATGTTTGGAGGCAGGGGATGTCCAGACCGCCGTGTGCTGTGTGCGTGTACAGGTAGGCGTTCGGCACCGAGTTTTCGAGCTTAAGCCATTTCGACTTAACAACCTTTCTGATCTCTTTATCTAGGTCACTAAGGAGTGCGTAAGATGGTCTGGGACCGGAGACCAGTTTATATAGGAGACGGGGAATGAGAAAGTCTTTCAAAAATATGAGTCTTTGGTGGGGTTCAAGGGGAGCTATCGTGAGTCTGTTGAGTAAATTAAGGAGTATATCCCTGGTGGAGTCAACTCTGCCATTGCTGTCAAAGTCGACTCCAAGATATCTCCATCGATCGCTCATACCTTTAGCTGGCAATTGCCGATCTCCAACGTTAAATTCTGGTACGGTATTGATAAAACATTTACCTTCCTTCCTATTAAATAGGTGGGAGATAGTAAAGCTTTTATTAGTATTAATTTCAAGGCCTCGGGATTTCAAAAGTGGGTCCGCAATATTAAGGAGCCGTTGGAGAGTGGATTTCGTGGAGGCTAGGAGGATGAGATCATCCGCAAAGACTAAGCCCATAAGGCGGAAGTCATCAGTAAGTTGGTACCCGATATTAGTTTTGTCTAATTTTGAAAGAATGTCGTCGAGAACTAGATTAAATAAGAGGGGGGACAGAGGATCTCCCTGTCTAACACCCCAAGTTGGCCGAAATGTGCGACATTCTTGTTCAAATTCTATGAAAGTTTTAGATGAGAGGTACAAGCGTTCGATATAGTTAATGAATACCTCCGGGTATCCGCGAGTCCGGAGTGACCACAGGACGGAGTCATGACTCACCATGTCGAACGCCTTACGGAGGTCGATTGAGGCGAGTCTGAGCTCACGTCCTGCAGACTTGGCATCGTTAAGGATACCATCCAGAACCGCAAGATTCTCGAAGGTACCATTATAGGAGAGGAACGCTCGCTGGATTGGGAGAAGCTTAATAGAGTTCTGGAGGCGTCTAGAAAGAATTTTGTTAAGTGTTCGTTGTAAGTATGAACTAATAGTTAGGGGTCGCAAATCGCTTGGGGATGTGGCATTGTTAATTTTAGGGATGAACGCTAAGCGAGCAGTTTCATGGGCTGAAGCAATATCGCTAATTAATAGTATGTTAAGAATACAACAGTATATATATATATATATAGGATTCCGTCTATGAAGAAATGCGAAAAGCAGTCCCATGGACGTTAAATCTTGGCTGAGAGTCAGTTCCGAAAGGATTTTTTTAATATTATCAATACGACGCTACCGTCTGCTGATGTTTTGGTGGTTTGAACGGCTCGAGCCGCGGACGCTGGTCAGCCCTGCGATTCGATTTTGTTGAGTTTGGACACCCGGATGTTTGGCTGCTTAGACTTACCGACGGTCGACATCGAGATGAAGACAAAGTAGAACGAGTCGGTGAAGTCCCACGGCTCCCAAACAGTGAACAGGATCGCTCCTGCCGTCATGTAGAGCGAGAGGATCATGAGCGCAATCGAGACTGGCAGATTAAATTCATCGTCGACTTCGGCCGCGAAGTCCTCGCCCATCTGCAACCGTGTTAAGGTTCAAACCACGATAAGCGGTCATCGCCGCACGTTCACGCCAATCAACATACATACGTGCATTCATACAACGAGACCCTACAAGTTAAACTGGACACCTGCTAAGTGACTGCCACGCAATAATCGCGATCACAGCAGCTTCACTGAGAGCCATCACAAGAGCTGGTGCTACTATCGGGATAGAGTTCGCGAGATAACGGACCCAATTCCGTCATCCTATTCTCCCATTCTCTCGGAGATAAATTACATCTGACCTGGGCCTCATACAGAAACAGAGCTTTCCTTTGCGTATAAATCAGAACGACTAATGGCAGTGGTTAAAAGTTGTGATAGCAGTGGTAAAAAAGAGAACAGTGAGGCGATTTGTTGGTACAGAGTGTGTGCTTATGTGTCCGTTTATATACATGTGTTTTGCAGTGTGAGCAAAATAAAACGTACCTCTGATTGGCCGGCCTCGGTGTCGGCCTTGCGAGACTCGATATCGGTTCCCGAGCCATCTTCACCACCATCCGGGGGCTTTATCTTTGGCTTCATGTACGCTGGATACGGCACGTAGGTCATTTTGTCGTTGACCTTCTGCCACACGAATGCCACGTACTGCGCGGCCAGCAACGAAACGGAGCCAAGGCACCACCATTCAAGTCAGCATGAACACAAGCAACATAACATAACATATTTATTTATTCACCATTATATTGGTAGCAGTATACATCTAATGTTATGCGAAGTCTACACAAACTCAAATCAGACGCAGCAGCGAAAATGCTAACGATGACTACGGGTAAAGCTCCCCATCAAGTTCAATAGTTATAATAATAATAATAGTAATAATAATAATAATAATAATAATAATAATAATAATAATAATAATAATAATAATAATAATAATAATAATAATAATAATAATAATAATAATAATAATAATACCTTAACTCTTAACGTTTGGTACCTAGATGACGCAACGATTGGAGGCCCACTTGCTCTGGTTGTGTGTGATATTATCAACGTGAAGAATTTTGTCTTAGCCTCAATGCCTCTAAGTGTGAAGTCACTACATTGGGAGGTAATGCCCAAGAACAGGATGAAATTTTTAGGGCGGTTTCGGATGTCTTGCCAGAATCTAGGCGCGTTGACTTAGACGAGCTGGAGCTTCTGGGAGCCCCAATAAGCTTACGATCGATTTTAAAGACCCTTGAAGACAAGTGCTCTGGAGTGAAGCCAATTCGCTCTCACTTAACGGCGATGTATTCGCAAACAGCTCTGTGCATCTGGAGATACAGCTTGGGCTCGCCAAAACTTAACTATACTCTGCGCACTTCACTAGCTGTTAAATGTCACGAAGATCTTTAAGCTTACGACGATACAGCAAGAAGCAATTTAGGTGAGGTGTTAAACGTCGACCTGCATGATAACACTTGGAAAAGAGCAACCCTTTCAATTGCTGAAGGAGGACTTGGTATTAGATCAGCGGCAGAGCTGGCTCCCATGTGCGTCTCTACTGGAATTTGGTAAACTCGCAAAAACGTTGGTCGCACCAGACATCCGCCAAGGAATCACAAGAGCCAAAGACGCTGCAGAGCTATTACCGAGACAAGCAATTGGATCAGGCCCCTGGCAAGAACGTCCCACACAGCATACATTGGACTCCTACAGATACAGCGCTGCAGCTAGAGAGCTGTTAGACAGCCTCCAATCTCCAGTGGAAAAGCTGTTTTTCTGGGAGCACGGGACACATTTAGTGGAGGCTTTCTAAAGTGTCTCCCTTCCCCGCAGCTGGGTACCATGCTGGACAACACCTCATTCCGCATGGTAACAGCTCTTCGAATAGGTGCCCCGGTTTAAACCTCTAGAGTTGCCGCGCATGTGGTACCACAGGATATGAGGATGGACTTCACCCTCTTAGCTGCATCAAAAGCCATGGTAGAGTTTCTAGACACGCTGAAATCAATGCAATTATAAGAAGAGCCTTACGCAGAGTTGGTATACCAACCACGGTCGAGCCCAGATTAGGATTTTATGACGACAAAAGACCTGACGGTGTAAAAATCTCGCTATAGGCTAACGGCAGATGCTTGGTATGGGATGCTACAGTGTCCTGTACAGTGGCTCCCTCATATATACGCCACTTATCACTAGAAGCGGCATGGGTTGCCGAGCGCGCATATAATTGGAAAAAAAACGCAAGTACCAAGAACTGAAGACAAGTTACATCGTAATGCCAATATCTATGGAAACAATGGGTCCGGTAAGCAAGGGAACCAAGAGATTCATCAGTGAGCTGGGCCAACGGATTACAGATCTCACAGGGAATCGGCGCGAACGCGAGTTTCTACGGCAACTTGTTGTCGCTTGCAGTGTGCCGAGGAAACGCCGGCTGTGTTGTCGGTTCCATGGAATAATATTGAGGAGCTAGGAGAAGACAAGAAGTACACGTTTACACCTCACAATTGTAACATTTAAACAATACTAATAAATAATAATAATAAGAATAATAATAATAACATTTCTTTTGAAAAGGGGCTTATTAATATAATTATGTACATGTATCAAAATTAATAATAGTAATAATTATAATTGCCAAACTGATGTTATTCAAAGCCTAAGCCTGATTAAAAGTGTGTTATACTCTGGCCTTTAAAGTAAGGGCATCGATCAGGAGTTGACGAAACGTAATGAAGAATAAGCACGTAATAAAAGACGTTCCCTTGCTACAATTAACTACATATTTTCTGTATTTTAGCCAACTTGTATATATATGTATAGGGTTCTCTAACCCAGGATTAGCCCAGTTCAACAATGTGCGCCGAACAGATGCTGCGTTTCCTCGTTAAATGTCGAGCGACAGCCTCTAACAATTTTTTTTTCGAAAAGGGGCTTATTAGTAACATTATGTACATGTATCAAAATTAATAATAGTAATAATGATTATTGCCGAATTGATGTTATTATAAGCCTAAGCCTGATTAAAAGTGTGTTTTACCCTGGCCTCTAAAGTAAAGGCATTGATCAGGAGTTGACAAAACGTAATGAAGAATATGCACGTGATAAAAGACGTTTTCTTGCTGAAATTAACTATATATTTTCTGTATCTTAGCCAAACTTGTATATATATGTATAGGGTTCTCTAACCCAGGATTAGCCCAGTTCAACAATGTGCCCCGAACAGATGCTGCATATCCTCGTTGATTGTCGAGCGACAGCCTCTGACGCAAAAAATGCGATGCTCTTGAGTCTCCCGTCGAAAGGTTAGTTTAGATTTAGTACTGCGTTTGAGATTATTACGCAATATTTGCAAGTATAGGTGGAATGTTAAGTACAGAATCAAATATTGTTAGCCATTATAGTAAAACGTGCAAGGCAAGAGACATGTACAAGCGTAAAAGTGGTTTCTATAGAGATTCGCATTAATTCAGTAACAAAGCCAAATTGATCGTCAGCCTACATGTACATACATAAGCAGTGGCGGCGTAGTCTAGGGGACTAGTGCGCCATGGTTATCATCAATCGGGGTGTCCCCAGTTCGATCTCTGTTGTTCATCAATTTTTTTAGAAGAAATAATAAACCACACTGCTGAAAAAGAAAACTACCCGAAAGCATGACTGGCCTGCGGCCGAATTTCATATTCTTTACAAAAAACACAACCCACCGTTGAGGTAAACGTACTATACAGAACAAGTTGAGATGTATTTACCTCAATTCTCGAGCCATTGTACAGCCTGGTGTTCTAAAAACTCTTCATAGCTATATCAAAGGTATGAATAAAGATGTAGCAATGATAACTGAGGCATGGCTTATTGATTGATTGACTTATTGTTTGCTTGGCATGTATACCTAAATATAAATGTCACTCTTTTATATCAGGGGCGTTTAAAGCGGCAGCATAGGCACATTATTGAACTATGGTTTGTTCAGCAAAAATCACTAAAGAGGATCTATTTCATGTTTTCAGAAAGGATCGTGATTTACTGGGCGGTGGAGTCTTAATCCTCGTCTGAAGTGAGCTGGCTTTCTCTGAAGTTGACGCCTTGCATTGTAACTCCGAGTTTGAGGCATGTGATGCCAATTTTATTGACCGCACAGTGTGGCTTTTAACAGCGTACTTCTTGCCTACAGGCGCACATGTCATTCCAAGAACTAAAATGGACATTTTAACACAAGAGATGTCATTACTAAGAGAATATGACCATACAAGTTTAGTTACCGTGGACTTTAATCAGCCAGAATTAAATTGAGAGGCGCTCAGCGTGTGACGACTCACATGAGAATATAAAGGAAGCCATACTCCTAAACTTCTGTGACAAGTACAAGCTCCAACAGAATGTTACAGAAGCAACACGTGCTGGCACCTGACCTCTGATCATCGCATGGTGGAGTTCCTCCTTCCGGACTGCAACGGCCTCAATCAAACGTCAAAAGCCAAGTTGGATTATAAAAAAAGGGAATTATAATATCATAAAGCTGAACCTCAACCTCACAAACTGGACCAGATTTTTCCAAATTTGCTTTTTCGTGGGCTCTATGTACGCCAAACTTATTGAGTATGTGCTTTTCTATCCAACCACATGCGCCACAACGAGCCGGTTGGAGAGTAACCCGCCAACTCCATGGACAGAGAGAGATGGAGAGAGATAGAGCTTAGCTTATTCACAGTGGTAGAGCTGCACGGTTCCTCCACTCTACGGTTCGTTGTTGTCGTCAATTGACAGACATGTGCGTGCACTTCAAGCAGCTCTTGATCGTGAGGTCAATGAGTAAAACATTTACCAGGTTCAGGTAAAACTCAACAAAAAAACATGCACTCAACAAAAAACTCTATAAAATAACGCTATTATTCGAGTCAGCGATGTAAACTCAATCCACAAATATATCCGCAAACAAATCGCAGTTCGAAATTATCTAGTGTTAATTATGCGTCCCGGCGGTTCACTGGCTTCCGATGATTGCGAAAAAGCAGAGTTAATAAAAAACACAATTGCACAAACCTATTCATCGAACGATAGACTTCGTCTGCGTCATTCGGGTGTTCTGCATGCTCTGGATGGTTATGTTGACTTAGTGGTCGTGAATGATATTGACGCCAGGTCAGAAAACCTGTTAAAGTACTTAAGGGGTCTAAAATCTAAGACAAGCAATACCCCAGATGGGTGTCGTGAATCGTTTTCAAGCTCCTGGAAATCTCGATATGTCACCCGTTAAGCTTGATATTTCGTCGATCGCTTGAAGATTCGATCGCACAGGAGACTTTTCGGATGGCAATTGTTTGTCCAGTACATGAGCGGGGGAAATAAGTCAGGCCCCAAGAATAAACGACCGATTTCGCTCACCAGTGTGGCTTGTAAACTGTTAGAAAGTGTAATTTCCATGGGTATATATCCAAACGCTGATAAGCAAGGATTGATCACTAAAGAACAATTTGCCACTTTTGAAATTGTAATACACAGTAAACTACCAAGGTGTTACCTAAATTCGGAGAGTGGGCACCAAAATAGTTGCATGGATAAATTACTTCCTACGTAAGCGGACTTTCTATGTTCATGATACTCTGTCCGAGAAAGCTAAAACCACCTCTGGTTGCCCCAAAGCAACGATTATTGAACCACTAATGTTTATCCTTTGCATCGATTCGCGAAAGTATATTATTCCTGAAAACGTGCAATATAAGATCTATGCGGATGATGTAAATTATACGGAAAAGCGGACTTATCCAAGGACTGCAGAAAACTGCAGTATAATATAAACTAGTTCTAAAAGTGGTCCGTTTCGCTCGATCGGAAACTATCGGTGGCAAAGTGCGTTGTACTTCAATTTGGTCATGAAAATGCAGAGTACAATTACACCGTCGGTGGCCATTCTCTTGTCTGTTAATGTACATAGAACACGTAATTGATGTCGTTTTAAGAGCAACACAGAGATCGAATTGGATTACACGTTCATTCATACTTAGGAATCCACATACATACTCAAATTTATGGTTTTTAGGTGTACGTTCTACATATACAGGTTTTTACGTATGCAGCCTCAGTCCCGAAGAAATATCAGCGATTCCCAGACAAGATATGCAGTCAGTGCCGTCGCAAGATTGCATACAAGTGCGGGATCCTAAGTGATCACGTCCAGATTTCCAACATATTTAAGAGACTAAGGACAATTGATCGTGATATTCTCGTAAGCATGGAGAAAAGTCTTACTAGTGCTCCTTATGGGGTGCGAAGTATATTCTGGGGTGTAACGCGGAATCGCGAGGTTAAGAGTTCTAACCGGTACGGTGTAGTAGTGTGGTACTTCCATGCGGAACCCCGATAGGGGGAAAGTGTGGGGGGTCTTCCGGCCTGTCAATTCGGGCGCGGGGGGCACTCCTGTCATAGTGGCGCTCGTATTAAAGCGCGGAAAATGACGGGAGTGTAAGTATATCTCTCTTTTAGTAGTACTGGTGTTAAAGATGCTTAGCACCATCCATTCGACGACGCGTCGTGAGAATAATATTTTTCTAAAGCCTGTAGCGACAAAACGAGCTCTGAACCAAATGTTTCCATGGAGAGTAACCCGCCAACTTCAAGGACAGAGAGAGATGGAGAGCAAAAGAGCTTAGCTTATTCACCTGCTACAGTGGTAGAGCTGCACGGTTCCTCCGCTCTACGGTTCGTTGTTTTTGCCGAGACCGTCTGAGCTGCATGGTGGCGGCAAACATAATATATAGCGCCTACCGGTCGTCGCCTTAACTCCCTTTTGATGTGTAAAACCCGTAAACGGCTTGAAACTCGGTGTAAGGTTGAGGTCGTTCATAAACTTATTAGGAACGCCCAGAGCCCGGCGTGTCTAAAGGTTTACCGCCCCTGTCTCCGGCCGCAGCAGCCAGCAGAGGGCTCCGAAGGTAATAGGTCAGCGTGGGCTGCGCCACAATTCCGCCGGTAAGCTTTTACGCCTTAACGCCTTAGGACAGTGCCGTTGTCACTAAACGACAAGACATTGCCACTCGTCGCTCTTCTAGTTTTGCTATATCAGGCATCAGTCAGAAAGGTCTATCCACTTTCTTGCCCGGTGGGACGGGCGCTGAAGTGTTCAAATTGTATATAATGACGATTGTATTGTAATTATGTACCATCTTGAAATGCAAAGCTATTGCGAAATAAACAATATGTATAGAAAGGTCTATCGATTAGTGAGGCCCACTATATACAGCGGATGTTGTTGTCATCCGATCGATTCTGGTGGATGCGAGCCTTAATGTCAGCAGAAGCTATTGTCTAGTGTTATTCTCGTCTTTATAAAGAAAAATCATGACGGTAAGGACTCCCGAGGACGCGAAACGTACTACAAAGATGATTTCTGATGAACCCGCAACTTCGTTGACGAAACACGCGCATCTACTATGCATGAGTACCGGCACAATGCGTCGGGTTGCAAATGAGGGTTTACACTACGTTTCGTGTGTACGAAGAGTTTGGCACGTGCTGTCTGACACGAGTAACGCCACCACAGAGGCTCGCTCTGGCGCCCCTGGTTCTGGCCAGATGCATTTGCGGTTGGCGCTAAACTGAGCAAGAGAAATGACCGGTGGTTTGCCCACTGCCCTGTGAGGAGGAGCGGTCAAGTTTCCGGCCGAGGTGCAAGTGTTAAGTGTGATGTCAACTAACGGGGACGTTATGGTTCTACACATTTTTTACAAGGCTGAAATGATCACAGCGGAGGTCTACCAACGAGTTCGGACGACTGTTGTGAAGCCGTGGATTGACCGCATGTCGAATGGAGGGCCGTATGTATTTCAGCAAAATGGCGCGCCCGCTTATACGAGTAATTTGGTTCAAAACTGCTTAGACGACCATTTGAACATGCTCTGGCCGAATAACTTTTAGCCACTACACCGTTCTCATATATATATACCTTAACAAGTATTTATATATATATATATATATATATATATATATATATATATATATATATATATATATATATATATATATATATATATATATATATATATATATATAGACCTTAACAAGTGTTTATCCCCTAACGCTTCATAACAACGCATTGCCCTTTTGTCGGCATTTAAGATATCATCCTATTACACGGTGCAACGGACCTGCGCACCTCTTCGCCATTGGCATAAAACGCATTAACCGCGAAAAAGTACATAAAAATATGATTGTTCGAGTCGGCGGTGGTGGCATAAAAGTATCGGCAATAATTAATATCAAAGTTTGACAATTTGATTAATAGCTGTGAAAACTAACCTCAGCTATTACCAACAAGAAGTTGCAGTACTTAAAAATAATATATATAAATATATACGCAATTCTTTTAGCGTCTATTCTGTCTTGCACAAAGACTGTGCAAAACAACTATGGGCTGCGTCGTCTTCAACGACTAGGTCCCTGTGTACGCATGTGTCCGAGGAGGCTTTTATTATCCTTAGCAGATATGCCTGGAAGTTGCCATATACCGTTAGGACCTACGTCAAAAAATTATCAGCCTGTCGCCAGGCATATTCAAGCACTATCTTACGTCAGGAATGAAATTGCGTAAAACCATCCGGAATGACAGCCCATTCGTTCTGCCATGAAGTGATTGTGCATTTCCTCTCGGCATCTTTGACTTCCCTCTTAGCGCTTTTTGGACGCATAATCCATAGTTTTTGTCTTTCCTCTGCTTATAGGTGCAGCAGAAGAAGTGCCAGCAAGAAAAAGTGCCAGCAAGAAAAAGTGCAGCCGAAATGCTGACAGTTCTATAGGCCGAAGTAACTCGTAAGGCCGCGACCCTTTGTGTTTCTTTTCACTCCAACACTCTACAGATTCGACGGCCGACCTGATGAGCCTACGTTCTGCTCTACTTGGCCTGTAAACGTTAGGGAGGATCCACGCTATTGTGTCTAGCACTTTGTCCGCTTTTCTTAGAGCGTATTTAGCATGGAGCATACCTTTCAATCATTTGTCCAGATATATGCCCAAATACCTGGCTACACTGGCCATCCTTATCTGGGGCTTATTCAGGACAAGATGGATGGGTCGCACTTGTTTTTCCCAGTCAGCAGAATACCCTTACTCTTCTCCGGAGCAAAGGCCAACCCAACCTCCTTTATCCGTTCCTCTACAACGTTCAAGGCTCTATTAGCGTATAATTCGCTCTTCGTAGTCGTCTTCGCCTGGACCGTCACAGCCAAGTCGTTTGCGTATGCTAAAAGCTCCACTTCTACGGGGAGGTTAAGTAGATGATGAACTTAATGGAACCCGTGAGGGCAAGGCATCACCTTGCCCTCACAGATATATATATATATATATATATATATATATACTTTAGAGTCATGTAGATGTTAAAGATATGCCTACCTGTACAGGGCCATTCTTCTTACGATCTTTTCTTGTGCATGTTCCCGTACGGTAAAAGTGCTTCCAGAGGAAGAAGAACCACTTGATCCAACGGGTGAAGAGTTTACCAAGATCAGCCAACACCATCAGTAGTAGAGGTATGCCAATTATGCCGTAGAAGATTGTGGCAATCTTGCCAGTTGTCGTCGACGGGCTTATGTTTCCGTACCCTGAAATTGCAAAGAGTCAACTCAATAAGGTCAACCGAATCCATAAAATAAAATCAAAATGCAAGTGTTATAAGGTTATTCCGGGGTTGTCGCTGGGCAGCAGCAAATAAAAAGACTGTTATTTATATATATCTATATATATATATATATATATATATATATATATATATATATAGCACTGCCAATAAACTTCTAATTCGATCATACCACATGCGCTTAAGCGGTCTTAGGTATGTGTTGTAAGTAAGTCCCTGCTGTAATTTGCTTTCACAATCAACACTCGAGCAAAATGTTCAAGGCACCGCATTGTAACTGGGCACACTCTTACCACTTAAACACATCCAGTAATCTATGCATGCCATTACATTACACTTCTGAGTGCATATATGCTAGAATGAGACTTATCGTGTTTTTGGTTATGTAGAATGTCGCTTAGTCAACTTCGGATCCCAAAGCCAATGCTGTGGGATGGGTAGCTATGATTTGTGTGCACATGGCATGGCTCGTATGCTTGATTATAGAGTACTATACAGTAGCGGTGGGTCAAGCCCAGTGGTGGCGTGATAAGTGCATTCGCGTGCGCTTTGCGACCGAAACAGACACATAGGTGCTGCACGGGTTCAATCCCCACTGTTGCACATTTGTACTTATGAGGTCCGCCTTACAAAGCAATGCAAAAGCAAACCCGAGGACATAAAATGTTAGCTGAGAGTCAGCCAAATAAAGTTAACGACAGCAGTGGCGCCTGATAGTGTCAGCCCAGCTGCATATACTTTACGTGGTTTACCTAGCTCATACTTCTTCGTAAATTATATGCATGGATTTATCAACTATAAATTCGCAAGCCAGGATTTATTGGAACAAAAAGTGTCAAAAGCGGGCTCAAAGCTAGAACCACCATACATCAGCTCAGGGTAATTATTTCACATGAACCGATCAAACGCAATAATTGTTGCAATGGATATTTTTAATGAGGGTGTTTTTTTTAATAAATACGATATTTGTTTAAAGGAGCGCCATATATAGTAATATCGCTGAACATGAGCAAGTATTTCTTGCACACCCTAAAATATACTTGACATCAGTCACTAGAACCTAACGCCGAACGGTTTAGAGTCGACGTAAGAGCGCATCTATCATCCCCAGTGATTGAACAGGTGAAGTTTGCCCTAGGCAAAGTTTACGCGGAAGAAGTGTCGCGGCAAAGTAACGCCTTAAGAATTACGTTTTAGAAGCTTAGGTCTCATTGATTTCACTTCACCTAGACAGCGGTACTGTCTTTCTGTCACAATGTAATGCTATATTTTCAACAGCTAGTAGGGATTAACAGATCATAAACGCCAAACGCACTTTGCATATTTTTAAGAGTCGTAAATCATTTTTGATTTCTTAGCCCCTCCGTCTATTCCATTGGAATAAAGGTGCCCGAAAATATGTCTTTTTCGAAGTGACTTGGCTAGCCGGATATATTGCCTTCCAAAAGGAGTGATTGCAAAATAATCATTGTTCGATATAATATAAATACTGTTTCATGGTAACACTATCTGCTAGAGTGTGTAGTCTGTGTGAGTTCCGGCGGCAAAACGGCTTCGCGCTAACCGCCGGGACATAGAGTAATTAATTGGCTAGGCAATATTACAAAAAAAGACGGCGCTGCCGTATAGCTCTCTTTCGTATCGTGAGATATAATAAATAAGAATTATTGAGTGTGTGAACCCGCGCATTTTCGTCTGTCTTCCTTCTACGGTACCGTTGGCAACATATTGGCTAACGTTATCAGCCAATATTTACATGTAGCTTTAAATGTTGCAAGTGGGGCATGGTTAAACCCACGATCCATAACAGGGGAATGCGCGGGGTTGCACGTAGAGTAATTAACTATCCTTTGTCAAACTTTTATTTACGTTACTTCTCGAATAACACAAAACTGTTTATTATATTAGCAGAGCTGCCCGAAAGGGCGACAGCTAGTTATTACCTCTCTTAGGTTCCCTTAAGTTGATTTTACATTTTTTATTTTAATTTAACATTTTTAATGATGGCATATTTCTGCGTTATCGCATTTTTAACGTTAACGCATTTTCACGTCCATCTAACGTAGAATAAATGTATTCCTAACACACGTTTCTAAGCAGAACCAATACCCTACCCGAGATATGTTGACTAAATTGACAAAAAACATTTTGTTTGCATACAATAGAATTAAATATCACCTCATAAAATGTATGCACCTAAGTGTTTTAAGAATATATTATATATGACTTATTTTTTGATAAAGTGTAGCAAAAAAATACTAACTTTTAAGGGACCTTTACTAAAAGCTAAACCTAGCGATATTGTCACTTAGTAATTGCGTAAAACCGTAAGTAGTACAAATATTTAACAAACATAAATGACAACAATAACCGTCAATTAATAAGCCTCATTTGTCTAATCAGCGCTTATTGCTTCATATGCTGCTGTTTAGGTATTCCCTACTGCCTCAAACTCATAAATTCGATGTGCGCCTAACCGGTAAGAGATTCGAAACGTTGTAGCGCTGTCTTGACAACTCTGCCTCGAATCCCCCATAGCGGTTATTAGGCTCACTTCCGCAGGATTCTCAAGCATACGCACACCCAGGGGATCAGCATTGCTTATTTCAGAACATGCGTTTCGCTAATAATATTGGCGAACTCCAGCATAAGTTCGAAGAAAAATAGTCAGACTATAATATAAAAAATATCTTTTCCCGGTAACTGCATTCATTCGTGACGCTCTGATTTCTTCACATACGAGTATTCATCCGAGTTGAGTGAGCCACGCTTAGCGCATTAGCTAGTTGCATGTCTGGGATTTTTTGCCAATCTTCGAACCTTTAAAAGTACAACGTAAACCGTCTGTGATAAGCCAAACGTAAAACGACTGTGTTCGGAAAAAAGTCACAATTCTGTTGTTTTTGATGATGAACAGATTTACAGAATTTGTCTTGGAAACGAAAACAACTGCTGCATAAATTCGAGCGAAACAATCTTAAAGTGTGTTCGGATGGCAAGTTAAAATGGCCAGGTGAAGTAATCCAGAAAAGACAGAAAAGACGGCGGCAAAGGACAAAGAAGGCGATCGTACTTTAGTGGGTTTGTAACTCCCGTACTACCGTGACCTTAACAAAGACGCCTGGTATGCATTATGCATTTTACTAGCTAATTATTTCCGAAACTTTTTTTATATACGTATATGGTGTGTGAATAATAAGCTGGCGTCTTTCAAAAGTTTGCTCACCTCTTATCTCTCTGAAATCTACTCGATTTGCAAACAAAACAGGGCAAGGCTGCTAAATCCAACATAGAACGCTACTCAACGGAATAACGCATAGCGTTTTTTAACAGTTATCATAAAAAGAGAATCTCTGTACGGGCATGTTGGCAAGCTCTTCGTGCAATGTATGATCGGTATAACAGGCTTTGTGAGAACGTTTCGTAAAGTTATGCAAAAGTTGCACAGGACAGGTTCAGTACGTGAGGTACCAAGTAATGGTATTCTACGTAGCGCACGGGATGCTAATATATGTATATATTGTGGCCCACAGTGTACGAGAAACATTGTTTTGGCTACGTGCCCAACTAGTGAATTTTCCGCGCACCACATTCCGCTGTAATCTGAGGTCGGATTTAGCAACTAGTTATTTGCTGTGCGAATGCGGGCTACAGAGCCAATGCAGCGTGATGTCGATTTAGTAAAAACATTTTCTTTGCCGACGACGCGTACTTCTATCTAAATGTAACTGTAAATAGACCAAACTATCGCATCTAGGCAACCGAGAACCCTCACGTGATTGACATAGGGCCGTAACATGCGCCATATGTGACAGTCTGGCCTCTGGTTAAAATAAAATAATTGACCCTATTTTTCAACTTCGCCACAAGTAACACAGCCGACAATTTTTTTTTTTTTTTTGAATACGATACGTTTATTTAATGTTTCATGTGGTAATAGTCAAATAATAATTGTTACTGCTGCGGCATTTCTGGCAGTCCGTCCCCCGGCGATGGAAGCGACCCCACTACCGCCACTGCATTACCACGCTAAACTTCTATGGAGATACGCTGCACCAGGTACTCCCCGGCCTCACCCATTGGCCCTAACGTTTCCACGGCAATCGGCTAAATAATGTATTGCGGCGAGAGCTCCCTGTACTTCGACAATTTGCGACTTTCAGCAAGACGTGCGCTCGAGCCAGCTTCCCGACTTGTGCGCGCAATGTAACTGCTGGCGAGTGTACATGAAACCGTCGCGTCCCACACTAGCAGACGACCCCGTTCCCATGGTGCTAGGGTTTTTCCATCCGGGCGTAGAAAGCTGTTGGCGCACATGCCGAGGGGCTCTTTAACTAAAGGAATCTGGGCGCTCTGGAGAGCACGGTGCTCGACATCGTTGATGACGAAATGTCTTGGATGGCGACCGGCACTGAACCGGCAGGACAGCGCATGTTCCGCTGTAGCGGTAACTTTGGACCGGCATAGGTTGCAGACGTGCTCTGCGCAGACAGCCTCTCCAAGCCGCAGACCCGAGACGATGCGGAGTGTGTTATTGTCCAGCATCGTTCCCAGTTGCGGCGAAGGGAGGGCTAGCAGCCACTTTCAGCTCATTGGATTAAAACAGGCCTTCAGGCGAGCTTTTCCTTTTAAGTCCAGGGTTTGTGCTAGAAGCGCGTCATGCCTCTTTTTTTACCACCAAGTGGTCCAGCGCTCCCTGAGTTTTTCGCTCGTGGGGCTCTCCCCAGCGAACTCGAAACTCCTCCATGGCCTCATACACACACATACACAGGACAAGATAATTGTGCTTCTGAGAATGAAGTGCCCCGCGCGGGTAGTCTTGCGCATCCACAAGCATTCAAGATCTTGGGATTAACCGCTTGCTAGATTTTTTCCTGTGGGATTATTTGATGTATAAAATTGAAGCAAGCGCTAATCGTCCCACGATCATCAGTTCAGTTTACTATTTTCAAGCCCATTACAAAACATCCTTGTTCTATACATCGTAGTTCTTGTCATCTCAGTTATGTATAATATTATTAGTCTTTATGGACACCCCGTTTAAACTGTATGAACACATTTATAGAATTGTAATAATAATAATAATGACATGCACATTAGCGACCTAAAGCCAGAACTAACATGAGTGCACGTGGGCACAAGAGTGCATTCATGTAATTCAGCCTGATTTAAATTTTACAGGGTCTACCGTTTAAAATAGCTCGCCTCTCAATTTGAACCATCGTCGTATCAGGAATGCGCTCGTCCGGCTAATGGGTAGCAAACAAAATCTCATGTCCTGTGGAACATTCATTCATGTTAACCATGATGGAAGATGATGCGTCGCTATTAAGAAAGCGTTAAAATACTAGGGTATTTCTGACACGGGCTTGTATGCGGCTTAGACCTCGACTTGAAAAAGTGATCAGCGCGAGCAGGGATTATATTAAACAGAAATATTCGTCCCCCGTCGACTTTCGCAAGAAAATAATCTTAATATCTGTTTTGATTTAGGTACGTGCTCAAAAGGGGGCTATATAAAACTCTCTATATGTGTATATATATACAGGTAGTTCAACAAGTGCTTAAAATAAAAACCAAGATTTTTTTAAATCTTGTTTTTAATTTTTTTCTTATTCGATTTACTTCCCGAGAAGCTCAATACACTTTTCCCACGGAGATTTCAGAGCGTTTATACCTCTTGAGTAAAATTCTGCGTCTTTAGACTGAAAATAGGCATTGACAGCAGCCTTAAACTCTTCATTGCTGGAAAAACGCTTTTCACCGAGACTATTCTTCAAAGATGGGGCCAGGTCTGGAGAATAGGAAGGTTGTTCAATAAGTTCGAACCTCAGTTGGGCCGGTTTTGCCGATGCTTGCCGCGACTTGTGTGCAGGAGCATTGTCCTGGTGAAACAGGACAACCTTCTTCTGCAAAGCGGGCCGTTTCACGATGAGTTCTTGCTTCAGGCAGTCCAACAGTCTTGCATAATATTCTCCCGTGATCGTTTTAACGCTCTCAAGGTAGTCGACCAGAATTATTTCACGTTGCTCCCAAAAAACCGTAGCCATAATCTTTCCGGCCGATGTCGTTGTCTGCACCCTCTTCAGAGGTCCTTCACCAGGCGCACACCATTGGCGAGCTGCTTCTTGGGTCTCGTAAGTGTAGCGATGGACCCAGCTTTCATCGACGGTCACGAATCTGCGCCAAAAATCTGACGGATTTTTCGACATTTTGGCCAAATTTCGCTGTGAAGCGGAAACACGAGCGTCTTTTTGGCCTTGGTTGAGCAAATGCGTCACCCATTTTGCTCTGAGCTTTTTCATCTTCAAGTTCTCGTGCAGGATAAAATGCACACTACCCAAACTGATCCCCAAGGCTTTCGCTATCTCCCTAATGTTCACTCGCTTATCTGTGGCAACGACGTATTTCATTCTCGGTGTTCCTGCGACCTCCTTTAACTCACACACCGATACGTTGCACGGGAAAAGCGATCAAACGAAATCGCAACGGCCGATCACCATAATATTTTAACAGCTAGCCGTCGAAAAAAAGCTGCCGTTTCCAATAGCGGTAAAAGAACGCCAACATTCGATTTAAGAGCTCATTTTAAGAACTTGTTGAACTACCTGTATATAGAAAATTTTGTGATGATTCATTAATCATTTACTATACGTTTGCACACTCGGCAGTGCTCGCCTTTATATATATATATATATATATATATATATATATACAGGGTGTTCCTATTTGTGTGTCCAAAACGCTAGGGTATGGTCAAACTCGGTGAGAAAATCATTTTTGCCAATGGGTGGAAGCCGGGAAAACGTTTTGTTTAGGAGTGAGGATGAAATTTATAAAAGCAGTTATTCAGCCTTTTTTCTTCTACATAGTTGTGCAAAATCTACGTTTGCGGGAGAACCAGTCAACGCACAAAGGAACCGATCATACCGGTGTGTTTGGCGGAGAATTCTGCACAATAAAGTATACATTACTAGCTTGCGTAGCAAAAAGCGAATAGCCAGATTAAGGAAAGTCATAAAAAGTCGAAATGGTACGTTAACGCTTTTTTGTGCAACATCGTAATTTTTTCCATTACGACCAAAAATGCACGTCCAAAAGACTACTCTCAGGCAATAGCAGATTTAATGCCCACTACATTCGTACCAAAGTGATGGTGCTGCGTTACGTAGTTGTCAAGTCACTAAGCTTTTTCGACAGTCATAGTTGTCATGTTTTACGTGCAAGTTTTCACGTTCAGAACCGTAAAAATTTGCCAAGACGTTTCCGCCCCCTCCTTCCACTAGGAAAATTTATTCTCTTGTTGAGTTCTACCAAACCTCAAAATATGTACCTAACTTTCTCATACGCCCTATGAAAATATGCATGCCTTCGCTTTCGATATGGCTATCGAAAAAGCTTAGTGACTTGGCAACTACGTAACGCAGCACCATCACTTTGGTACGAATGCAGTGGGCATTAAATTTGCTATTGCCTGAGAGTAGTCTTTTGAACGTACATTTTCGGTCGTAATGGAAAAAATTACGATGTTGCACAAAAAAGCGTTAACGTAACATTTTGACTTTTTATGACTTTCCTTAATCTGGCTATTCGCTTTTTGCTACGCAAGCTAGTAATGTATACTTTATTGTGCAGATTCCAAACACGCCGGTATAATCGGTTCCTTTGTGCGTTGACTGGTTCTCCCGCAAACGTAGATTTTGCACAACTATGTAGAAGAAAAAAGGCTGAATAACTGCTTTTATAAATTTCATCCTCACTCCTAAACAAAACGTTTTCCCGGCTTCCACCCATTGGCAAAAATGATTTTCTCACCGAGTTTGACCATACCCTAGCGTTTTGGCCACACAAATAGAAACACCCTGTATATATACAGGGTGTGACTGAAAGAATTTTATAGCGAAACATAAAATTGTAGAGCTCGTTAAAGCAAATATTTTTTCCAATAGAACATGTGCTCTGAGAAGTCTTGTTTTGGAATGAGAGTGAAATTACTACAATTTATGAGACTGCCGATTTTGCCCGACATAGGAGCACAAAACGTGCTGTTGCGAGACAACCAATCTTCCTAGAACCAACAGAAACTACGCACACCTTCGTGTTCGCGATAAAATTCTGCTCCATCTGAAATATATACAAGGCCGATCAGAAGACGCGACATGGTCGCTTAGAAGAGAATTCGCCAAAAATGAAGTTCTTTATTAACGTTTACGCCAAATACTTTGAAATCATAACCCTTCAACCACCCACAGCGCTCAAAACGGCCTTCATGCACTTAATCTGGACATCCCGCCGAAAAATCGTAATTACTCCGCAACTACAGCTCGCATTGACATATGTTTGGTACCAAAATGATCGCCATGAATTGCGCATTGGCTGAATACGTCCGTTTTGAGCGCTGTGGGTGGTTGAAGGGTTATGATTTTGAAAGTATTTGGCGTGAACGTTAATAAAGAACTTCATTTTTGGCGAATTCTCTTCTAAGCGACCATGTCGCGTCTTCTGATCGGTTTTGTATATATTTCAGATAGAGCAGAATTTTATCGCGAACACGAAGGTGTGCTTAGTTTCTGTCTAAGGAAGATTGGTTGTCTCGCAACAGCACGTTTTGTGCTCCTATGTCGGGCAAAATCGGCAGTCTCATAAATTGTAGTAATTTCACTCTCATTCCAAAACAAGACTTCTCAGAGCACATGTTCCATTGGAAAAAATATTTGCTTTAACGAGCTCTACAATTTTATGTATCGCTATAAAATTCTTTCAGTCACACCCTGTATATGGTACACATCGGGGTCGTCGTTAAAATCACGCTCGTGTGGGCCTCACACACCCACTTAAATTTAGTCGTCCTTTTTGCCCCTTGTCGAGGGTTGCCACAGGACTGTCTTCTTGAATCATCAATTTGCTTTGAAACCACTTGCACTTGTCGTGAAGACTGGTTGAATTTGAGCGGCGACGAAGACGCATGCTCCTCGAAGAGCGCCTATAAAGGAGCTTGGCAGGGGACTTTTCAGTTTTAGGTCCCAAATTATTGGTACTGTGAAGTCCGAGAGCACGTGATTTTGTGAAGCTATTCGCCATTCATTCGCCCGCATGTGCTGCTGCTGCATTTTGCTGCAGATCACGGCTTAATCTTTCCAGACTTCACAGAACTAGTCCATAGAGATATAATTGCAGAATGAGACACGCCTTCTTTACTCTTGGCATAAACGCCTTATCATTGCTCAATATAGCGGCTAAAGGCTCTATAGCACGCAAGCTATCGTTTGTATCGTGCAGTTATGCGGCGTCCTAGTAGAACACCGACACCTGTTTACACAATCAGCCTTATGGACCGGTTACCCCCAACATCCGCGCAAAACACACAAACGTACAGGAGTGTCTGGCTCCGGATTCGAATTGGCGCAGTGAAGCTTAGAATGGATCGAAGGATCGAATCACAGCACTCGGGCAGCAGCAGAGTCGAGCGATGACTCTCATACAAGAGAAGTACGAGAAGGTGAGAAAGGGTTTAGATGGCTGTCTACAACAGCTGAGGCAGGCTCAAGGACCTCAAGCACCTCAAGTACAATGTCGGAACGGTCTAGCGGGTTTTTTGACTAAATTGGGGGTTGTAACTTGTACCACGTAAACCGCATATCTCACTGTTGGCAATAGACGCAGCTGCTGTTCTTTTTGTTGTTGTGCAGCAATAGTTGTTCCATTCGTTGTTGTCGGTAATGCCTTTAGTGTAAATGTTGTTTTTGTTCTCGGTAATGCCTTTATTGTAAATGTTGTTTTTTTTGTTTGTCGGTAATGCCTTTATTGTAAATGTTGTGTTTGTTGTCGGTATTCTAGTTATTGTCGTCATTCATCTAGCTGCTCTCCGTCGTTGTCGTTGTTTCTGCTATTATTGTTACTGATGTTGGTTGTTAGATCTCGATTTTCCGCTGTACGAAATAACCATCTCCCGTTCTTGTTCAGATGGTATTGCCTGCATTCATTGCAGGCCTACTCCAACGAACGTTCATGCTTTCAGTCCTGCCGGTTCTGCGATAAACACCAACGTGGCTCCGTTTGTTCTTCCCGTTCCGCATGATTGAACCACTGGACACCAATGACCCAAAGCATTGCCGCGCGCCCATGAACTCGCAGCAATGCGGAACGGTGCGGTGTATTCGGATGCTTGTCGTTGTCATTATGGCTAAGCGGTGCAGGCCGAGCGAATGCAGCTCACTCTCGTTTGGAAAGTGGAATCAGCAATGCATTGTGAATGCGTCTATATATATATATATATATATATATATATATATATATATATATATATATATATATATATTGTTCTCTTTTAGGAGCAAGACTAGACAGCTAAATAGCAATGTAGCAAAATTGCTTTTGGTGCCAACGCTGCACCGAGCTGTGCAAAACGGGTCCCCGACACACACTAACTAGGTGGCATATGAAAAAGAGCTTTTAGTAGTGAGTAAGACACCATTGTATTAAACCGTTTTACACAATCCAAGCTAAGATGTGCATCTAAGTAGAGCTCTCTTATGCTTAAAAACATGAACTAAAGACACGATACTAAGGGCGCTCGCAGCGCAATAAGTGGGCAGCTTATATACATTTTAGTTGTCAATCTTAGTCAGTTTAAGTTGCCGGTGGTACTATGGGTAAAGAAACGTCAATAGTCGAATTAATTTTGGGGCGTAGTTTTTAGTGTTTCATAGGTTTTATAGTAGGAAATCGGCACGAAGTGCTTAAATTTATATATTTGAAGCGCACAATGCACAACCTATTGAGTTTTACATTGTGTGCTCATGATGTGTTCACATCGTTGCGTTCTTATTAAACGCTTCGGATCAACAATTTAAGACGATAACGGGAAAAAACACACGCCTTAGATATGTTAACATGTCCACTTATGGTGCTGCATTGAGCGCCCCTTGTACAAAAACGTGGAATTTGGATTTAGGTATACATGTCAAGCAAATAATAAATCTCTCCAAAGAATATATTTTTAAATTTAGTTTATAACAAAAAAATTATTTAAATCTGCAAATCTTACAAAATAGCATATATATATATATATATATATATATATATATATATATATATATATATATGTGGGAGATCCCCGCCCATTCGACCATGGTGGGATCTAGATCGTTCGCAGGCAAAACACATCTCACGCCAAGCAAAAAAGCTATTTAAGAGCTATAGCCAACCTCTGCCTGCCAGAGCTAGGAAATTCCGTAATGTCTGTCTCAAGCAGGCTAAGTCGAACTTCGGGAAAAAATAGAGATTAAACCCCTGTAGACAGCCGCCCGAGGACATCATTCTTCGTCATTAGAGGAATGTAAGTGGGCCTTCGTCATTAGAGGACTGTAAGTGGATCGCAGCTCCTGAAGTAAAGTTTGTTGCATCTGAAGTTGTAAGCACCGTTCCCGCACCGCCAATTAAAAAGCTTGTAGACCCGTACGGACCCCCTGGCCGTATATAAATATATTCATTAGTCATTTTATTGACGTAGATCCACGAAATACCTATCGTAATTAGATTTTCAGACCACCCTTCATTCTTCATCTGTGTCAATCAAGTTGCAATTCGTACACTCGTCCATGCAAGAATTCGATTTTCACCAATTGAAGCGCCACCAATCGGCAGTGAAATCACTTACGAGATCTTCCCCTCTCACTATCCTATCGTTACAAAATCTCCCACTAAGATAAGGTTTAAAAATATGATCTTAGTGGCATACTCTTTTTTAAGCGCAATATGTCACGCGCAGCATTCGTAAAAATGTAAACAAAATGTACCTATCACAAATAACACATCATTAAAAACACATGTACCTGCATACATCAAATATAACCACAATATTATATACAAGTACACATATTTATGCAACATATACGCATTCTACTATGTACACATATGTCAGTAATCATTTATTCTAAATTTGAGTAGTCCAAGTCTGCCGTACCATGTGGACACATCTTCCCGACGAAACGGGCCAGTAATGGCATTCACAGCATTATTCTGGACCACACGTAACGGGAGTAGAACTTCCGAGTAGGTTGCGCCCCGTATAGTGATTCCGTATGTGAGAATCGATTTCAGAAGCGCTCTGTACACAAGAACCAGAACAACGCGGGACACCTTGCCCTTCCTCAGCCAGGCCGAACGTGACTATCCCATTTCATGTTCTCATGAAGCGTAATACCGAGAGATTTCATTTCTCGACTGAGAGGATAGACGTACCGTCTACTTGGAAAGATAGATTACCCGTGTTCACTTTCAGCTTCGATGCCTGCTGAGGAGTGTGAAACAAGACGACTTTTATCTTGGTCGGGGGTATGACAAGGCCAAACTGTTTGAATTAAGACATTTCCGTCTCGATGCCGGCCGTCAGGTGTCCAAGATTAAATTAACTGAACCGTTTGAGAGCTGAACTGGCAAGATATGGAACAGCAGAGATGTATCATCCGCATACTACTGTCGACACACTATCTCCCTTTCAATGCCGCGCATTGCAGTCCTTGAGCTGTGGTGACACTGAAAGAAAATGGATTGGGCTCGGAGCTCCACGTGACTGAGGGGGCGTTATCAACCGTCTCGCGGAGGAAGGCCAGCCGCGGTTTGAGCACCGATTGAGGTGCAAAACTAGTTTAGTGCGTTTATTTCTTCCTGGGTCTCCCGAGCTCTTGGCCATCGACTGGCAGGCGTTTTGGTATCGTGGCCTTCTCTTTACCACGGCCGCAGATTTTATTAAAAGACGCCCACAGTCTTGCAGCCCGATCACTGACAGCTGCAAAATGTTTCTCCAATTAAACGAAGTAGCCTCCTTGTTCTCGGAGCCTTTTCCTATCATTTGCCTGCCATCGCGGCAGCGTTTCCGTTTGTAAATTCATCATCGACGTACCCTGCCAACTACACGTTTTAGCTTAGCCATGGCCAAACCAAGGAGCACGATTTACCTTTTTCGGAGCTTTACGCTGCCTCAACTGGAAACTTTCGCCGTACAATTGCATTGAAGCTTCCTATTGCCTCATTAGGATCATCCGAGCCGATAGGTGAGAACCAGTCCACCCTGAAGACAACATGATCTTCACTGGGCCTTCAATGGTCGAAACAAGCCATGTCAACAACAAAAAGAGTGATCTGTAGATATCGTTTGCAGTTTGATTTATCGACATAATCTATGCACAAGCCCAGAAAGACAGCGTTGGACGTGAAGTTCGGACGCGTTATCACATTAACTGCATGCTCGAAATTCTTGCTGGCAAGGACAGCACAATATTCAACAGAGATAGGGTCCTTCTCTAGCTGGTCAATGTTGGTGTTCCCCAGAAGCACATATGGCAAATCCCCAGTCGCTGGTAGATTATAGTCAAAGATCTGTAATCGTGACAGATCGGTGACAACCGCGTCTACAGAGCTAGTAGAACAGCCAGCAGCAGTAACGGCAACGTTTTCGACGTCATCCGCCGGTAAGCCCAATCGTCCCCATCAGCTGGGCTACTTGTCGTTGAAGATGGCTGACAACAAGATGGTCTTTTGCCGACGTCCGAGGTCGATTTTCACCAATTGAAGCACCACCAATCGGCTTTTAAATCACTTACGAGATCTCCCTCTCTTACTGTCCCGTCTTTACAAAATCTCCTACTAAGATAATATTTTAAATTATTATCTTTCCCACTTATCCCACTAAGACTGCATGTACAGCAGAAATTATTTTCCGTATTATATTTCCGTATACATCCCACTAAAATAATTTTTTAAACAATTATCTTAGTGGCATACTCTTTTTTAAATGCAGTATGTCACGCGCAGCATTCTTTAAAATGTACGCCTACATACAATGTAGGTAAAATGTACCGATCACATATAACACGTGTACCTGCATCCATCAAATATAACCACAATATTATATGCATAGGCACATACCTATATAACATATACGCATTCTACTATATACACTTATTTCAGTAGTAATTTATTCTAAGTTTGAGTAGTCCAAGTCTGCCGTACCATGTGGACACATCTTCCCGACGAGACAGACCAGTAATGGCATTCACAGCATTATTCTGGACCACACGTAACGAGGGTAGGGCCTCCGAGTAGGTTGCGCTCCATGTA
Organism: Dermanyssus gallinae; assembly: GCA_003439945.1. Classification (NCBI taxonomy): domain Eukaryota; kingdom Metazoa; phylum Arthropoda; class Arachnida; order Mesostigmata; family Dermanyssidae; genus Dermanyssus; species Dermanyssus gallinae. The sequence continues at coordinate 1,043,941 of QVRM01000893.1, forward strand.
GCGATTCCGTGTGTAAGAATCGATTTCAGAAGCGCCCTGTACAGAAGAACCAGAACAACGCGGGACACCTTCTGGTCCCGCGTTGTTCTGGTTCTTGGACACCGGTCTCAGCGCGGCCACATCCGCAAACCAGCCTCTGTCACACTCTGCTTCAGCCCACCTATGAAAGCTTCTACAGATGAAATTGGCGATAACCTCTCCTGGTCTCGTCGGCGCCACCATTGCGCCATGGCAGACTCGACATCGGTGCGGCCGCAGCATCCTCAATATCTCAATGCTTGTCGTGGCGGCCTCGCCCGCCGTTACCTCCAGCATGCGGTTCAACAGGGCCTCCTCATAGTTAGGCCAGCGCGCCGCTGACGCCTGTTCAATACCTACGTGAGTGCAGGCTCAATTCCAGATGTAAATAGAAATTGCGCAATAGCCGCAATCAAAAGAGATAAATAAGACCTCACTGATCTGAAAGAATGGCAAGGAATCGCACAAACAAGCCTCAGGTTTACAAAAGTTTGTCAAGCATCCTTTTGTAGTGCCTTTCTAGAGCATCGCAATGCCCGTAAAAAAGACGGATCTTTCGCTGGGAGGTCCACCCTAACAGCGTGCAAGATAATCATGGGAACAAAAGAGAAAGTAGGACCAGGCCGATACAATTTCTTTATTTAGTAGTCGTGATCGTTAGAGATGCGTTTGATTCAGGACTAAAACCATCGTTCGGTCCAAGCTTGCCCAACAGGAGGTATCACGACAAATGTTGAAGCCGATGAAAGATGTACACAGAAAAGCTGTTGAAAGATGTACATACTTATAAACGCTGTTGAAAGATGTACATACTTAGAAACGCTGTTGAAAGATCTACTTAGAAAAGCTGTTGAACGATGTGCTTAGAAAAGCTATTGAAAGATGTGCTTCAGAAAAAAAAACCTAACTACTGTTAACGATAATGTCACCGACATAGCCGCTGTGGAACAGACGACGGAACGATTTGGCAAAAACAACAACCTTATTCCACTTTCCTTTTCGCTGTATTGTCAACCTTCATTGTCACACATCAGACAACATCACCGTTCCGTGACGGCTATCTTATACGCCGACGACCTTGCTATGTACAGTACAAGCACGTTTCACTGACGCTCACAACTCTAGTCAACTATACAATCAACAGATTAGACTCGAAGTCAATAAAAAAAGAAAAAAGCCATGAAACTTAGAAATAGAGGGAGTCTTGAAAGTAGTGACTCGTTCCGCATTGGTGACTCTCAGTTGAAAATTGTTAACTCGTTTCACGTACTTTGACTTCATACACTGCAGCATAGCCTAATAGCGTGACCGCCTCATATGTCACCTGGCAAAATTGATCTATTTGCTTTCTTCAACACCCGCAGTGAAGGGTATCGCTTGAATATCATTCAACAGAAACTGTCACGTCGTCACGAGGTTTGCGGTTCACGAGTTCATTCATCATATGTGCAAGAGGGTTCCATAATCGAAAACTCATCCGTAAATGCTGCAACGCTACTTGCAATAAGTGTCAACTGGACAGTTCAGCCCAATCAGATGCCTGCAACGAATTGCAGGTGTGAACGCCTAAACTATTGTACGAATACTTAAGCATACAAACACGAAAGTACACAGGGGTTAGTATTATATTCTAAAAATGTACATTCATGTACCTTATTTTACATGGTCATTAGTACATATACATGGCACAGTTCCATGAGAAATTAAATTGCACACTCCGTGTGAAAATTAAATGCATGGATGTTTTTGAATATGTCTGTACAAGCGTACATAGGAGTGAACGCTGGCGTATCCGTTTGCGCACAGTTACGAAGGATCTGTTCCTAGTAGTCTGCATCAGCAAACATCGTCACTGAAGCGTCAACGACACAGCCGGCTGTCAAAAGCGCATTGACACTAGATAAATTCGCTCTCTGTCATTCACGCGCTTGAGATCTGCCGTTCAGTGGTCAATGACGTCGATAATCAGCCGGCTCGCCGGCGTGTCATCACTATCGCCACTCAGACACCCACCCATTGGTTGGTTGGGCCAGCGTGTTTTGAAACGTTTTGAAAGGCATTCGTAGGCTTGCTAACGCCGACGTGTGTCCTGTCTCTCTTTTCGACTCTAGGGCCTCAGCTTGGCCATAGCGGGTGGCGTAAAAGGGCAAGCAGCTTCCCCATTCACGGAGGGCCACTGACCTACCATCGAGGAAGAAGACAAGGAGGAACAGGGCAACGGTGTCAACAGCAGGTGTCTAGTTGGCCCGTTTGTGACGCTGGTTTTGCTTCTAGAGTAGCAGCATCAGTAGCAGGCTGTACAGCAGCAACACAATACATGCATACATACATATTGTGTATTTCGCAATAACTTTGCATTGCAGATAGTACATAATTACAATAACCAAAATTGTGGCAGCGATAATAGTGACAACAACATATTGAAGTGGGAGTGTTCCAAACGAGGTCTATATGCAGTAGTTGGAGTCATTATAATAGTAGTGGTAGTAGTAATAGTAAACGTACTAGGGGGTTGAAGTAGTATTAAAGAATGGTTCCAGCTCCTCGCCTCTTCCTGAGGCCATTTAGGTGAGAGGTTTTTTGTGGGTATTATGCCAACAACATCGGTATCGAGTTCCACACTACCCGCTTTGGGTGTGCGTAAAGCATTTTTCCCTTCTCACCAAAAAAAAAGTAGTAAACGTAGAGTGCGAGACGGGCGAGGTAGGCGACGTTACTTACAGCGTCTGCTTCTGCCCAGCTCTTGAAGAACAGCGAACATCGGCGAACGTCTTCCACAACGAGACTCGATCAGTGGACGAGCTGATAGCAGGGATGTGTGAGGACGAGCAGAGAGAATGGTGACAGGGAGCACAAATGATAGAGAAGATCATGCAGAAGAAAGTAGACCTGGAGTACGAAAGGAGACAGGGGAAAAGAGAGAGGGGTAGCTGATCAAGATAACTACAACTACACAAAATCCACGAAGTAAAGTGCAAAACATTTCCGTTGGTTTTCAAATAGACTTGCCATACCACAGGTGTGGTCGGTCCAATATAAAAGGTAGTAGAACTATAAAGTCTTTGCAATAGAAATGGATATTCAATTAAGTTAAAAACATTAGAGCAGCAGGTTGGCCATGTGATGGTTGCTACTCGCTAAATGGCTGAATCAGCAGTTTATTTCTGTTATTATTTCTCCGTTTGTCTAATGATATGCTACGACAGGGTGATGCGGAGGTCCAATATGTATCACAGCAATTTGTGCCCGGTATTATCGTAATAACTATATTTCGTAATAAATATCGTAGTGCAAACGTAATACACGCAAACAAACGTAATACTAAATGATCAATCATATCGTAAACAAAGCTTGTACACGTTACGGGCTTATGACTACTCTAGTTATTGACAGCGCGACAATCTACTAATAGCAATTCAGGGTAGGGTTTCTCCAGTGCACTTTGTCCCGCGTCACGCCCATACAATCAGCTACACGTTCAGGTGCTTAACCGCTCATTTGAATCGAGTCTACCGATCATTTTAAAATAGTTTTCTGATTCATGAATTTCTATTTGGCTAAGTGACTCATATGGATCGAATATTTAAATTCAGCCCACATTTCAAAGATCGTGCTACTAAGTAAAGTTGAACAGAAATAGAGAACTATGATGAAGTACCGGAACGCCCGCCCGGCCACTAGCAGCCAATCAAGCTGTAACAGGCGGACGTGCTTCAGCTGGATTCGTAGCCAGTGGAGTATGTGGATGACGTTTGCTAATTGGACCTGGCTTTGCTGAGCTTTAGTGCTACCTACATCCGACACATCACGGAACCGGCCACGAAAGCACTAATGGCCAGCATTGAGACTGAGAAACAAAACAAACAATCGTATAGGGGTTGTGAAAATTAGTCTACAGAAGTATTTTACGACGAATGGCCTATATGAAAAGGCATTATAAGGTTTGACACATTAAGCCTGCGCAGTTTGAGAAAAAAGGCAGAATCGCTATTTTTATCAAATTTATTCTCACTCCTAAGCAAGACGTTCCCGCCCCTCCTTCCATTGGGAAAACAATATTTGTATGCTGAGTCTTATCAAACCTTAAAATCAATACATCTCTATGATATATATATATATATATATATATATATATATATATATATATATATATATATGTATATATCCAAATCAGCATCATGGAGCTACTTCAATTGAAAGCTTTACCTAACTAATTCTACCCTTAACGCTGCGCCTGAGCGCCGCGTCTCAGATGTACCAAGATGATGGACTAAGGGGCGGATGCGGGTTACTTTGACGGTGGCATAAGTAATACTAGCACTAAACATCCCGTAGTGCAGATTGGACAGGTGGGTAGATATTTGTCTTTCAAGAGACGTCACGGCTGCCTGTGTCCGTTGTCACTTGCAGACGACAAGGTCCTACGCGTCTGATTGCCATCATTTGGCGTGTTTCGCTCAGGAGTTTGTCTAAGCTCATGAGCAGTGGTACAGCTGCCCGTCTTGCTCGCCGAACGGTGGTTGTCAGCGACCACAAGAGAACAGGTTGTCAGGCGACTGTACAAATTTTTCGTTGTACCTGTCACACTCCCGGCACTACACTTCCGAACTTCCTACAGTCCCGGTGCAGCAAGCGCCAAAGCCCACCTATACCGTAATGAGAAGTAGAACACATGTGTGTATGAACAGCAGAGGGGACAATTTTACAAAATCTTCTCTATTCCCGATATCTGGCGAACTAGCTACGTACGTAACCCATGAGGCAAAACGTGTGTAATTTTCCTTCGTCCTTTAGTTTCTCGTTCTCTAACAAATAGCACTCACAGAATATTCACTTGGTTTTAATTTTGGTTCGTCGGCCTACGTTACCATATGCTGCCTTCAAATGCAGAAAACCGCGCAAATATTGTCATATTGATGGGCTTATTAATCGGCGACTCTTCTCTATCTTGCTACGACGCTATTAACAGACGTTCAACGACACACTAAAGCAAAGTGTCGTAGTGTCGTATTGTTGCTACTCGCGGAAATCTATCCATTTGTCGGTCACTTTTTCAAGGGGGGTGGTTAATGAAAGCTACTTCTTCCATCGTTTTCTTCTTAGCAGCACTAGCTGGCTTCTCTAATAATGGGGTGTATGGTAATAAACCATCTCTTTTCTTTTTCAGACATTTGTGCACCCTGTGTTTGTCTGATCATGGTCGACTATAGTTTACTCGGGCTATCTGTAAATGGCAAAGAAAACAGTATTTCCCTACTTGGACTAATATTTTATCAGCATTAGTAATTTATTGTTTTGTGACGGTTGACTCTCCTTAGCAACGCTGCCAAGCGACTGAGTACTTGACCAGCACTGGCAGTTGCTGTGTTGTAACGGCGACGCTCAAATAGTGTAGCATACTCTCTGTGTGTCCGGTCTCCTCGTTAGGGAAAGGCTTTTCGTCCTAGTTATTCGACGTTTGTTGTCTTTCCTATATATTTTGTTGTTCGTCTGCCATTTGGCTGGTTTGCGGATTTTTCTCCTCGTCACTCACACTCGACATATCTTACTTCTTATATATATATATATATATATATATTCATATATATATATATATATATATATATATATATATATATATATATATATATATATATATATATATATATATATATATTCATATATATATATATATATATATATATGTTTACATATATTTATATATATATATATATATATATATATACGTAGTGTTTCTATGACTTCACTTAAGAGTGACACGATCGGCTTGTCGGCGGACATCATCGCAATAATTTCCCGGCTGAGCAATATTGCTGAATCACCTTGGTGGCGGCCACCTCGGCCACTCGACCACGGGGACGGGTAGATGAGGGTAGAGCCTGTTTTCAAAATAACGACACGCCGACTCAGAGACTCCAGGCCGAGTCAGGCCCAGCCATGGTCTGGCGAGCCTGCCGGCTTCTTCTGGCGACGCGACACCGCAGTCTTTGCTGAGCAGGCGGCAATCTGTCCCGCTTACCTTCAAGTGGTTGCAGTCAATGGTGCTGGTCATTAATGCCAGTCGCTGCGCTGTCTCTGCTGTTGCTACCTCTCGTTAGGGGCACAGATGGCCGCCTCAGACGCGATGCCGCTCATAGACACAGTCTGTCCACAAACGGACGTCCTACGGAAGCTTACTAAAAAATAATAGATCAATAAAACGAAAAAAAAATAGATCAATAAAAAGATTATCGTAGTGCTCTATTGTATATTATATTGATTACCAAATAATAGCGTTGTCCTTGGATATCACGGTAAATGACTGGCAACCATAATCAACATTATTTGCAGGTGTAGCAGGTATCTCCTAGTACTCGTGAACTTTGTCGAGTGAATGGTTTTCACGGTACTGTTATAGAGGATGCAGAAGTCGGTTTTATATATAAATCTTCACTGTTTTTTCTCGTTCTGCGAGCCTCCCATAAACATGTGTCGAATATGCTTGAACGTTAAAAAACGTATCGGTAGAAAGTGTACTTAAATGCGCTCCGTAAACAAAGGCGAGATACAAAACATTGAAACAAACAGAGAAAACGTTGAAACGTTCAAACACTGGAATAGAAAATGCACAGTCCCAAAACTTAAATATTTTAATTAAACTATGTTTATGTGGGTTTGAAAGGGTTTATTCTTGTGCAAGTTGGAGAGATCCGCAACATCTTTGCTTTCCGCATAGGTAAAATGTATCTGCGATAAGGTCAATTTGCAACTCCTCTTTCCTCATTTATTTTTGCTCCTAGGTCGTTTTCTAATCCCCGCACGCATATTTGCACCAGTCACGCCACCGTCCTTGAGTAAGGAGAGGTACATTCGCTCTGTTCTATACTCGCTGCTAATGCTAGACTCATTGGGTGTAGGATATCCGGAGACCAATGACTTAGTGCGGCGAAAATAAAGGTCAGGCTTGGCCACATGCCGTGTTAAAGCCTACTCGAAGGCAGTTTCGTCCTTCGGCTGTCCTTATTTATTTAGCTTGGACCTCTGAAAAAACGGCCTTAATTCTTACCACAAGGTGCCGCAAGGTGGGTTAGATACTACTGGAACAAATCGATTTATCGCATGCTCTAGTTCTGTGGTACGGCCAGCAATATAATCGTATTACGTTGTAGTTAACAGAGCGCTACATTCAATTGCTATGTTGGTCTGTATAGACTGGCAAAATAAAGTGTAATATAATCATGCTTACTTCGTTGATGGTTTCTACAATATATTATTATTCAAAACCTTGTTCTTGAGCTCGTGTATATCGTTCCACGAATAACAACAAGTGCAGCTATATTTGAAATACTTTGATAAATAGCTAACTAATACGCGATGCATATACATGCTGCATGCGTGTACATATAATTAACATGCTTCGTCGGAGTAGCAGCTTTTTGGACATAGTCTGCAAAAAGGCTAATAAAAAACCTTTTTGTGGAGTGGTAGTATCAATCTTCTTGTTAGAAATGGCCTTCTGCAGACTTGAATTGCTAACATACTCGTTGGTTTATCTTTGCGTGAGCAGGCCAAAGGCCTGCCTTAGATGAGAAACAGCCATATTTCTCGATAAGGATGCGGCAGGACACACCGTCGACATCGTATTGGTTGTCATAGTAATATCGTAGCCTGAATCTCCGTAAAATAGAGCCGCAGTGTCTAGCCACAACTCAAGGGTACTAGGGTATTAGTGTGCGCAAAATATTCTAACGTTCCAATTAACAACAGAGAGAGAGAGAGAGAGAGAGCGGTGCCTCGTACGAGGTGCGGAGGCGGAAATAAGAAGCATTCGCAGTCGTTGATTTGTTCCCGATTTTTTGTGAGCGCCAGCTCTGTCATGTATGTGGCGGCGTGGCCTAGTCATAGTTGTCATCTAACGAGGTGTCGCCGCTTCGATCTCTGTTGTTGATCAATTCGTTCGTTAAATCAAAACAGTTCGTTAAGCAAAGCTTACTGAGAATAGATGATAAACCACACCGCTGAGAGTCGGTGGTCATCCGGCTACCATATGGACTGTTGAGGAAACCCTAGACACCTCAGCCTATTAGGACCTCGGTGCATCGAAGACATGCCTCGCAATGATTTCAAGCCCGTACGAACGGGACAATGGCCTAGGATTAAAGACATCCTAATGAACAAAAATAATTATAGCATTGTTGTTTATACTTTCCATCGCTGGTTTGGAGGCCGAGGAAAGAGAAGAAAACATATCATATTAAAAACGAACAGAAAAGTAAAAAAGAAAAGAGATTGTCGTGTTGTGAAGGACGCGCGGGCCGGCATCTAATAGCGGGCCTAGCCTACAAGACGCCAAAAACCTCCCACTTTATCTTTGCTGGTGCCATCGCTGGCGCAGGGCTTCCAGGATGTTGTCTGACGGACGTCCTGACGGCAGACGACGTCGTGATAACCGGCGTGACAGACGAGGTGCCGGGTTGACTGCTGTCATGTATAATACGACACGTAGCGCTGCTGCTCTTGCTACACTTACGGGCTGCTAGCTACTAAAACGTCGATTGTCGTTCATGCATTGGCTGATGCTTGCCTTTTATATAATGTCTTTTATCCTTATCATCATCATCATATCTGTCATAATAGTTTACTATTATCGACAACATCATAATCATTTACCGTCATCATCGATAACATCAGCATCATCAGCCCTCGTTTTACAGTCACTATTATCGTCACTAGAATCTTTTTTTTTGTCGTCATATTCTTCTCCTCGTTTCACCCACTCGTGTGGTTTTCCAGCCGACGGCGTCTTCGTCGTCGTTGCCCGCCACAAGCAAACTGCATCGCGGCCCATCGGGGGGCGGAGCAGTTGACTCGATGAAAATGGTCACATTGGTCATTACTAATGGCTGGCTGCTCATAGCGAGTTCGTGTAGATGCAGCAGCGACACTACAGACGTCGTACTTTCTTGCGTTTGGCTCTCGGCTCTTAAATGAAACCGCCGAACTATACGGCTTCGCCAGACCGGCAGGCAGGCCAGGCAACGCTTGTTTAGGGTCTGTGGGCTCATTCGCAAAGGTCGGACAATAGCCGCTGGTGCTGCTGCTGCTGTCGCCGTGGCAGCAAACATGCATGCGTCTACGAGAAGAACTTTTGCGCACGACGCGCCTGAGGCCAGGAATTAATGTCAAACAAGCTAAGGACAACAGTACCGATACAGAACGACACGACGTAGAGGGGATTTATTTTTTTAGGCTACCTGGGGGGAAATCACTGGCTCTTGAGAAATGGGCAAGACCGGAACAACAAGCAGTCGTCGTCGCGCTAAGGCACACATCGTGGAAGGATTGATTTGAGTACATATGCATAACAAAAAATAAAAACGCAAAAAAAACGAGCGAAAGAAAGAACGGAGGAAAATAAATGCGGAGAAATAAGAAACTTTAGCAAGTAATTTGCAGATACTATGAGTATGGGATACGTGGAATGACTGTTTAGATAGTATAGATGTGTGCTCTCGCTAAAAACCGACGAAGTACTAGTTACCTATGCTGAGGGGTGCTCAAAGGTGTTCCACCCTTACCCTCGTCACAACGTTGCTATTCATCGCAAAATTGAAAACTTGCTTGTACATGCCCTACAGGAGAGTCTTCAAGGAATGTGTCTTGAGGTGGAAAATATAGTTCGGCAACAGATTCTGACTCGCTTGGCGGAACCTACATGTGGTAACGCGCTTTGCAGTTCTCGGATTTCATGCAGTTCGCGGCCACACGCTATGTGGCCAACCCGGATTACCCAAGCCGAGCAACCGAAGCGGCTTCATAAAATGTAAGGAGTACTGTGATAGACATCACGATGCCAAATGCCAAAATGTTCCCGTTCCAGGGAAGATGAGGCGTTACTCATATGCTCCCCTCCCTTCCGATCTTTAAATCTGTAACTCTTAAATAGTTATTATTGTGAAATTTATTATACATGTCACAGGAATTCGGCACCTTGTTTTGTATTTATTGCAACAGTTGTTGTTTTTTAAAGTGTAGATCATGTACATAACTTGATCTTAATAAATTAACTCAACATTATTGAATTCATATAATATATATATATATATATATATATATATGTGATTCTGCCGCACTAGAACTCAAATCTAACCATCCGTACTGTCCATGCTCACGTGAAGACCACAGCATATGTGTGGATGGCCCGGCGTAAGTCTGTGCATAAGCGCAACCTGACTTCGAGGAAAAATGGTTAACATGATGATACGCATACACAGTTCTTCCAGCAAACGCTGGACTTTTTCTAGCCGCAATCGATTATATACGGCCTATTTTATTACCACAGGACCATTAATTTGTACCTGCCCTGTTCAAACTGCGGAATGGTGCAGATAGCTGGTATTAGCCGGAGAGTCGTTGTTTCGATAAATATTAGAATTGAGTAACAAAAGGTCACGTATTTCAAATGCAAAAACCTAACGGCTGCATATGCACAGACCTCTGAGCTTAAAGTGTATGCATACCTGCTCTCATTTACGTAAAAGCCTTAATTTTTTTTTTGTTTAGATTTTCTGCTCACGTTTGCATGGGTATATTCTGAATGCTGTATAACTAAATTCGCTGGCATGCATTAGGGGTAATTCCAAGAAAAGGAATGTTCGTGTTGCCGGCGCAGACAGCTTGAGAATTGACAAAAGAGCTCTGGCAGTTCCATCTCTAACGTAGGGTGGTGTGTGTTTATTCTGACTCCCGTGCTCCCGGATAAATTAGTTTTCCAATCTCACACAGATCCTATAAAAGTATATATTTATTCGGGTTAAATAATGTTATATACGGGTTAGCACATTGTTTTAGTATTCGACACTACTGGATAAAATAAACAGCTCGCACGTTTTAAGATTTAAGCGAGTGAAGCTTAATAAACACTACTTTTTACGTCGTTTTTTTACACTTGACGTCAACGGTAATTGTATGCAAGTGCCCGGTCAAGCAGCGAGCTTATATAAATCACGGAATCAGCTTAAAACAAGGCATAAAACGTTATGTTGGTTTCTCTAGTGGGACAAACCAAGTTCACGAGGGTGGGCATATTGCAGTAGCCGAAACTATATTACACCAGAATTATTGCATAATAATAAAAAGTTTGTCATAATTCAGGTAAAGTGGTCGATTATCATAATTTAAATTTCATGAGTGACTATTTGTTCAACCAGACCAGTATGCACTGTATCGAACGCGTTTGTAAAAGCTAACCAATACCACGCATTTGCCATATGCATACTCCTAAAGAAAGCCTCATGGAGTGGACAATCCTTCTGCGCCGTACTTAACGAAGCAAGCCAACTGCGCACAGAATAGGTATATTTGATTTTGTCGCTTCTCTATGATAGAATAACCTTCTTTCTAAGGTGTTGAAAGGTAAAATCATAGACGCTTGTTATATATTTATAATGTCTGTGCAATGTGTCTGATCAAATGCCCGCACATGTAGCTAAACAATGCTCAAACTAATGTTTGCTCTGTTTTACGCGGCAAGTTTAGCTAATACGCTGCACAGCGTAAACGCTTTCCACGTCTTCCTTCCATGATAACCTTGTTTTTTAAAGGAAGATCTACGGTTGCATCTCAATTAGGTATCACCCTGCTCCTGTAAATGCCATAAATTGACAGTCGATGCCGCCACGACTATCATAATATGCACGCAATGTATTCCAATCAGGGGAGATCCTTAGTGGAGCATAGAGTTAAACTAACAAGTAACATGTTCAGGAGTTATCTTTGACCACGACTTTTGAATTTCTAGCGACATGTATAATGCAATTCCCTTAAATATGCACGATGAGCGAAAACTTAGAGCGGGAAAATCACGAGTTTACTGCAACCGTAGTAACGTGCCATCTCCACAGAGGTGAACAATAAATATACAAAATTGCATATATTTTATAACATTAATTAATAGTCATTTATTCGTAATTAAAGATGCTAAAAATAAAATTTAATTTTAGCTAATAAATATAATGAGTGTAGTTATTATATGTAATCTCAATATTTACTTTTATGGGTTAGGAATATGCTAAATTCGTGCTGAATAAACATTTGTATATATAAACATAGAAGTACTAGACTGTGTTCACTAGATTGAGGTTTAACTCAACGGAAACACGACCCGACCCAAAAATGGTCTTTCAACTAAGTTTGGTTGGGCGGCGCGATCGAGACGGTTCGTGGCAGATAAACCACGAGAGCAGCGCGACGCAAAACCGTCACCCATGATGAACATGGCAGCTGCCGCGCCTACTTTCAAATCAATAATTGTCATTAATCCTAAACCAATCATCAAATGTATAGTGGCACTATAGCATAATTAATCGGCCGCCCATTACAGTAAGTAGCGGGTGTCGAGCGTAGCAAAACAACAGAGCGAGATCACCCCGTTGTTTTACAAATAATCTGCTGTGCATACTACACACTCTGCCTACTGTAACGGGCCGATCAATTAGGCATGATTGAATGATGCGATGGTGAGAAGAAGAAGAAGACGCGATGCGGGAAAACTACCCACCGCATCGTTTACTGGCCGCTTGGCATTTAGCTCACGTTAGGAAGTGTCTTTCAAGATATTTGTTAGGTACGCCACGCCTGGTTGTTTCGCTGACGGTAAAACATGACGGTTTTGGGCAGCGCGAATCTCCTTTGTCCTTCACTATGCATATTTCGTCGAGCCCATTGTTTACGACGGTCGACAAATTGCACGCCAGGAAACGCCGCCGCGTCCGCCACCCACCGACACACAGAAGCTCACAGAAATAAACTTCATACAAACTAGTATAGCATGTTTCTCTTTTGCTAGCGCTAACTAGGTTGTACTGCGACGCAATCGCACACGATGGCACACTTCGAAACCGCCGAATGAACAAGTTCGCCAGGCGTTTTCGGGCCGTCGCGCTCGGACGTCGGATTCAATTAGCAAAATGAAATTTCTTCCACTTGGCTCCGTTCGGCCGTTGCCGACGGTTTTCCCCTTGGTTATTCACGCCACCTTACTTACGGCTTTAAAAATGCCTGGCTGGACACCATTTTTCAACAGCCGAGTCACAGAGATGGATTTCTTTTTATGTCTGCAAAAAGCGTGCGTTTTATGCATGCAGCGTACTTCCGACAAAGGCTGGAAGAACTTTCGGTGGGGCGATTGTCGAACTCAGAGACAAGCACAAGTATGACCGCCAGCAGTGACAACAAGAAAAATAACATCAAGGGTTGAATCGTCAATAATAATAATAATAATAATAATAATAGTACTGTAGCAGTAATGGTAGCGATGACAACAAAAACCACGTCGTCAGCAATAACAGTATTTCAGAAACTTTATGGCCACGCTGCCTGTTGTCGCCACGACGGTCAGCGTCTCATGGTCATTGACAGGTCGGCGAGAGAGAGGCGGCAGCAGCAGCAGCAGCAATCGTCCGGCTGTTGTTTCCTCTTTGGCGGACCGACCCGTTCTTCCCGCGTCTTGTTATTGGACCGTTCTCATCTTGTATGGCCGCACGATCAGCATCGATCGAGCGACAACAGCAACACTGTCGCAACAACAACAACAACAACAACAACGACATCAACAACAACAACTGCAACACCAACAACTGCATCACCACCACCCTCACCCAACACGACCGAGATGGCCTCCTCTGACGAAAGGAAATCAGACAGAGGCTAGTCAAACAGGACGACGAGGAAAATAAAGGAAAAAAAACAACGAGCAGAACGAGGATGCCGTATTGGCAGTTGCTTCGACGGTTGGCCCGTCGAAGCGACAACTCCCGCCGGCTGACTGACTGGCTGGCTGACTAGAAGCAGTTTGAGGTTGACACTGGCTAACAGCGTATGATGACGCCAGCGGCTGCGGCGTCGGGGGCGGCGGGGATAGCGGCTCGGGTCCGCGCCGCAGACTAGCCAGCAGACTTTTATGGCACCCCCTTTTCCTCGGAAAACGTAGGACCAGCAGCACGTCTGATCAGTTAGTTGTTGAGTTTCTTCTCCAACAACAACGACGTGAAACATACGGCGCACGCGTAGCGCCCGGGAGAAAGGGCGGGCGAGAGAGAGAGAGAGACAAGCGGAGAACGGAGGGAGATAAGAGGGATCAGTGAGGGAAGAGAGAATAGAGACAATGTTGCCCACCTACTCTACGAACTCTACGACGAGATCCGGCTGACGTGGTCCGGCCGGGGTTTGCTGGCGCTCAGAGCCACCACATGGCGACGTCAACGACAGCCGCGCGCGCGATGTACGTTTCTTGCTCTCTGCCAGTATTTATTGTCACTTTGTATTGTCACTGGCCACCTTAGACACACATTGTACCGGCAGCTGTATAACGCAACTGACACACAGGCAAATACGGGTGATAGAACATCGCCGAAGTCGGCAGCCAGATGAAACAAAATAGCAATGAAGGTTGTCGTCTAGGGCAAACGCTCGGCAGATGATAGGTGGCGCTGTACATTTTCGTTCTGCTCAATTTAAACTAGGATTAAACTAGACAACCCAGGCACCGAACTCTAAAGTTCAGCGAGATACCAATAGCCAACATACTTTCTTCTCTTTCGTTCTCAGCTAAGAATTGATGTGTCGACAACGTCTGCCTAAAATATGGACAGACGTATCCACTTACTAAAATGCTTGCATCAACTATAAAGCAACACGCTCGACTTCATTTTTTAAAGTGCAAGCGCGAAAAAAATGTTTGCTTCTTAATGCTATTCCTGTGTATTGTTAATTTCTTTCCGTTGTTGCTGCTCTTCTTGACGACGAGGTTATTGCTACCTTCTTTTTCTACAGTTGTTGTTGTTGTTGTTCCTGTAGCTACTGGCGGCACACGTAGCCATCGTCGTTGCTGTTTTTCTGCTAGTATAATAGTAGAAATGATTGCTGTTCCTTCAGCTTTTTGCAAGCTTCTGCGGGTCGTGTGGAATTAACGTCTGGAAGAGGAAGGGCGAGCTCCCCTAGCTAACGGGACCAGCACTTTACGGGGTCACTGCAGCAAGCTTACCTATTGTACTTCAAATAAAGTTATTTTTGTTTAGATATGCATTCCAATAGGCCCGAGTGTTCATTCAAGTTTATTGAAGGGAGGATCTAATTCGCTATACATCCATGTTCCGTCGCTCTTTAGTTTGACTCGTCCAAGACTCATAAACGCATGAGTCTCAATTAGAGCGAGAGGTTGCAAGGTGTTATTTATGTTGCCCGAGTAGTACTATTGTTAATATTGTGACGATTACCCGGTACGGTCTAATAAATGATATCGGTCCTAGTTCAAGACAGCGTTTTTAGCTGTAAAACTGCTAGGCATGTCGCAACGTGTTTCTGGCTAAATAGTCGTTAGTATTGGTCTAATATTTATTTCGATAGATTTGGGTGTCAACGAATTTATATTGTCATCCTGTCGTGGCCCATTCGAGGGCTGTTAAGGCTATTGCCAATACGGGGGGACCGTTCTGCACGAGGACCCCCGGGCCGGTCGGTTAATGCCCCGAGTGACACTCGGTGGTACCGTTCCGGGACGCCTGCTGCCTTGGCTTAATAGGCAAAATGAAGAGCGAGTCGCCACATGAAGCGGACCACCGGTCGAGAGGACCGTCTGGCATAGTTTTTGCTATGTAACCCTGCCCTGGAGTGGTCGAGCACCCTGTAATGGGGGGTATTGTATATTCTGGGGTGTAACGCGGAATCGCGAGGTGATTGAATCTGATCGGTACGGTGGAGTAGTGTGGCACCCCCACAGATACCCTCGATAGGGGGGAAGGGTGGGGGGTCTGTCGGCCTGTCTATTCGGGCGCGGCGGGCACTCCCGTGTTCTGTCCGCGCGAAAATCGCGGGCGGCGGGAGTGTAAGTATTTCTCTCTTTTGATATTAACACCCGAACTGGGTAAGTATGGTCTGTGCACTATCAGCACATAAAGGCCCACGTCCTGTTGTTGCGCCATTGCAACAGCTATTTTATTGACGCGCGAATAGATAGATCGTTAGTTTGTAGTAAGCTTAAAGGATGACATCTTACTAAACTTCCCCAGCTAGCAAATAATTGTCGCGTCTTCTTTTGGACGCATTTACCTCAGGAATGTGTTGTAGCGCTCGTTACATATAGCTGTCGTGGGGCGGTATCGGTTTAGTTGCACCTACCGAGTGTAGTGACAATTGTCATGCAATAGAAGAGCGAGCCGGGAAACGTCCACTGTGTCGTGTAGTTAGAACGAAAGTCCATGTCGTCGAGGTCGAGAACCTTCTTTTCGTGCTCAAGCAGTTCCTTCTCGGCAAACTTCTTCCAGGCGTCGACAGTTCTATTGCGTAGGTTGCTCTGCAGCGTGTCTAGGAGGGCGGCGCGTGTATCATTTAGAAAAACGATTTCCTTAATGGATTCTGCCTCGCTTGGCGCTTCGATCCAGCGGAACATGGCCGCTCCGATAAAGCAGTAAATGATGACGAGAAGAACAAGCATCAGGTGGGAAAACCATTTCTCAGAGAAGTCCTTGATCTTCTTGGCAAAATTTACGCCTTGAGACATCGCTGTTCCAATGCCCTTGCCGGTCATGTTTGCCACGTTCATTGGGTTGACGAAGAAAAACTGCGGAGGCTTTCGGGGATCGCGTGACTGGATCGATATGACGGAACGCTGCGAGGCGTACATCGGGCGGCGCCGAAGGTTCGTCGGCGTGCCCGACCTCGACGACATCCTTGCAACCCCCGGTGGGGTTGCCGGCCTTAGTGCGGCCCCTCCGGACGACATTGTGCGTCCTTCTGCAAGGCACCAGCAGGAGACTATCCGGCTGATCACCTTGTCACTGTCACTACGACACGCACCGTTGATATTACCGCAGCAACAACAACAACAACAACAATAGAAGCTGCTTCGACCGCTGCTGCTTCGACTTTTTCTACATTAAAAATAACGACAGCTGCAGCTGCCACTACTACCCCCACTTTAGCTGGCACGCTAAACAGCACAGCAGTACAACCGAGCAAAATGCTTCCGGATACGAATTTCACTGAACACTGGCATCATTTGACTGTATAGGATGAATTGATGATGGCAGTCACCCGTTTTAGTTGGGAATGTCATTGCAGCGGCAGCGAATTACGTACACACAGACACGCAGAGAAAATCACAGACACGAGATCGATAGACATTTTTGCACAAAACACTTCACGAAAACATGTGTCTCCGGCATCAGCGCATCAGTTAACCACAACAACGCGACAACCGTTTGCTTCGACCAGCTTAGCTCGTACTAGGTTAGTTAGGTTAGGTTAGGGAAGCCAGCCAATCAACCAACCCACCAGCCCAGTAGTGGAAGACAGCGAGACGGTCTGTCAAGACGCGGGCAAGAGGGCGGTGTTCGAATCACCTGGACCGACCGGGTCTTCTTAGTTCGACTGGACTGCGAGCGCTGCCTACGGCTCCTACCAGGAGACTGTAGCCGTCCGTAGTAGCAGTGTTAGAAGACTTCTACTAAAGCCCTGCTACTACTACTACTGCTAGTACTATTACGATGACGACGACGACGACGACAACCGTGATTGCTACCAAGTAGTGCCAGCCAACAGCCACTACGGTTTAGTCGAGAGTTCTGGCTGCCGCTTAGGTTATTATTCTTCGTTCGTTCGGTTGCTGTTTGGCACTTGCGTCGCGGTGTCGCGTGCTACAGCGCGAGCTGGATGGCCAAGCCAGACAGAGACACTGTGCGATGGTTGAACGTTAGCAGGGTCAGATCGGGACGACACTCTCCTGTAGAGGTAGGGAGAGCCTCGAGAAGAGTGAACGAGAGATAGAACCCAACCCAACACAAAAAAAAAAGAAGACATCGAGAGACATCGAGAAAGGACGAGCTTGCGAGCGAGTTAGTCAGGCAGGCTGGCTGGCAGGCAGAAAGACCGACCATAGACCGATAGACAGACAGACAGACCTGGGGAGAGATTCGCGGCGCACATCCTCCGAGTAGCCAGCCCTCTCGAGTGGCCAAGAACGCGACGCGACAGTGGCGTTCCTGGTGTCGAGCTCAGAAGACGACAATGAAGAAGCAGGTAGAATGCAGCAGTGGCAGTAGCAGCAGCAACAGCATGGGGTGTGCCGCAGTCAACGGCGCCGATCATCTCCACCAGCAATCGGATGGTCCACAGTCCAAATCGTTTCACTGCCGCCTGTTGTTGTTGACATTACTCGCGCTGCCGTCTTGATACGTTTTGGTAGAGATGCATGCGAGTATTAGCCAAGACGTCCCATGGCTCCTTTGTGGGTTCGAGTGGCGCCACACAAACATGCATACATACATGCAGGCAGACAGACAGACAGACATATATGCAAGCATGTACATACATGCTTATAACAACGACAATGTCGGGTATGATCGAGTTCATGGACACAACACTGACATTAGAATAGATAACTGGCTTTGTCTGCTGGTGCTGCTTCAGATCCGCCTGTTGCTCTTTCTACTGCTGATATGACACTTTATGGCGAAAACTTTGTCTATCTGGCTGCGGGCAAAGCACTGCCCAGAACGGAACACATAGAACAGGAGCCCGAGAAGAAAAACACCGAAGCCGATCTGAAAAAGAGTCATGATCGAGGGGCAGCCTGGGACACTCGATCTAAGTCGAGTCGACACCAATCCGTTTTCGTATGCTGTGCATGGGTAATCGTAGCACAACAAGGTATCATTTTTTTAGTTTGCCTTTTATGGGCTCTGCTCGGCGAGACCGAGATCGATATGGAAAACCAATTGGTTATGTCTGCTCAGTCTGCTTCGCGTGCCACATCACGCTATCGAGCGAACAAGCGAGACGGTCGACAAATCCAAAAACATTTTCCCTTCCACAAGATATTTAATTTTGTTTGAAAGACTAAAGAACGCTAAAACGCATTATAGTTCCTAATATATATATATATATATCATGTTTGTGCAAAGGCCGCTTTGAGTTGAGTCAGACCCTGCAATACAGTGTTGCTTAACAGCGTGAACAGTTCGCAAATCTGCACGCACTCACAAACTCACTCATCTGTCGCAATTCAGGATGCAGAGTTTCCAATATCTACAACCCTTGCATTTATTTTGCGGTAGTTTAGAGGATAAGTGTGTCTTCTCAGTTTTGTTGTTGCCTTTCTTCATATATATATATATATATATATATATATATATATATATATATATATATATATATATATATGTCGGCGAGTTTGTTAGAATGATATGCGGCTCTGATGTCATGAGTCGTGGGTTCGATACCCTCACGATGCAAAATGGGCACACGTCGCAGGGGTTGTTCCTTGTGTAGATCAGTGATTCTCAATATTATTCTTTAGGCGTTATAGCGTTTTAAGCGTAGTTATGTTCCAGTTTTAGATATAACTCGATCAAACGACTTAAGGTTTTAACCGGTATGAGGTTCTAGTTAGCTAACGGTAGCTAGCTTGACACCGGCTTTGCTGAAGCGGATCGGAGCGATTTATGTAGCCGCAATTGTTTTTACGGTGAAACATAAAGCGCTATAGTAACATGAGCGTGAGCATGAGTTGTGTTGCGCACGTATGAACGAGGAGCGCTTAGCATCGAGTACCTCAAACTTAAATCAATCTAAAACTGGCCTTAGTCGCTTTTTGTCTCCCAGTAGGACATCTGCGGGAAACAACTAAAGTCTTTCTTAGAATGAAAAAATTGCGAATGCCGGTAATCCACTAAGATCCGGCAGTATAGTCATGGATTATCACAACGACTCAACCAGCAACAGGTCCTCGCATTAGCGTTTGTAACAAAGAGAAGCTGGTGGTTTACTGCAGAAAATTAACCTGATAACTGGGTAGATATTAAGGGCTGGCCTACGCACTACGCTGAAGTGTCCAGGTTTTTGTTCCACCCACGCAGGATAAGTTAAGCTTCTTTTTACAGAAGCTCTTGTTTACGTAAGACCCCCGATGTGCCGCTAAATAACTTTTTGCACCAACCTTAATGATTCCTCAGTGCAAGCAAAGGAAAATGCTATTTGTTATATACAAGATTAGCATTTTGTCTCACTCCTATCCGAACTATTGTCGCTCCGCTTTTTCACTGCCAAACATGATTTTCTCACTAACCTTAGCTATACCCCTGAGTTTTCGGTAAGATTTTACGGGCACTCTGCCCGAAAGAAATGTACAAAAAAACACAGATAGGGCAAGTATTTCATTTAACTCGGCCAATATATACTTAACTCAGCTTATATATCGGCTAGGTGAAATAGCGTAACAGAGCGTTTCACTCAGAGTCTTTGCACGCCCAAAAAAAAATAAGTTAGTTAGTGCTTTCGGCCAGTGCGGCCTTCTAAGATAGCCCGATACTGGTTTGTTGTCAAGCAGGATTTGTCATTTGACGCTGATACCGCATAGATCCGCATAGACACAAGAGACAAAGCTGTATTATTTTGTATTCATCAAAACACTAGACGCGTTTCTACCTCGCTCCCGAACTTTCTCTTTGTGGAGTGCGTTTTTGTGCCTTGTTTGTGCTGTAAACTTGCTGTTCGATTCATCGAGTGACTAGTAACTACTTGACAGATACTTGTCTAGTGAACTCACCAAGAAGATGGGCCAGAGGCGACAGAAGCGAGCTCTATCACAAGATGACATCATCAGTTCTTCGAAGAGAGCTACTCATGAGCCCAGAAAGTGTCCGAACTGTGACCTCCGTGTTGGCACAAGAAACACAATTCGCTGCACTCAGTGTGAACTTCAAGTCCATATTCAGTGCACCCAAGTTACCACTCACGATGTCGTTAATTGTACTGATAGCTTCGCTGAGTTTAGATGCCACAACTGTAAGCCGCCCGCCGATGACGATGCGGACAGTGTTGACAGCATGTCTCTTGGCGACGGTGACGCACATGGAAGTGCGGTGGACGACAAATTGCTCTTGCGCACACTTGTGAAAGAAGTACGTGCACTGCGCACGTTGGTCAAATCGTACCAGTGCACGAACAATAAGCTCGAGAAAGAGCTGTTGCATTTAACAGCTGTCGTCTCTGACCTGTCAAACAATCGCGGAAGACAGGCCAAGCGAGACAACTCTGGCCGATCCCATACTCCCAGGGTGCGCTCCAACTCCAGGGTTTCATTTACAAATAAAAAAGAGCGTGAAGTACAACGCTATCCCCGGAAAACCAACGCTCAACCAAATAGAAATGTTGGAACCTTTCGAGCCACGGGTAACGAGCGTAGTGGTCGTAGAGATACGCGCCGCGTACTAAATGTCGGCAGTACTTCTCAGAATCCCGTTGCGGACTCTGAACTGAAAAGTCAGCAGTCCCAGGGATCGTGCTCTCCGGGTTCTCAATCCAGGCCAGATATACTATTGCCCGTTTCAAGGGCCGATATACGGACCAGCATGGTGTTCGTCTCGAAACTTGACTCTAATGTTTCAGCATCAAGAGTACACGGGCATCTCAAAAAGAATGGAGTAACGGCTCTTAGAGTACGTAAGATCAAACCTAGGTTTGCCTCTTACTCGTCATTTATTGTTGACGTCTCTGAGGTAGACGCGGCAAATATGTTTAGAGAGACTTTGTGGCACACGGGAACACTCGTGATGGACTACCGTGACAAGAGCAATGTCAATGTGATAGAGACATTTCCCGCTGAAGCCTGACAACCCGTCAACCTCAATTGCCACGACTTTCTCGGCTTTGATCCAACCTCTGGACTATTAACGTCTAGTTTTGTTTCTTGCACTTCGTTCAACGCCGCTCGTATAACAAAACAGTTTGCCTGTGATTCGCTGCTCCAGTACTGCCTATTGCACTCTCCGGACATCATATGCATATCTGAAACCTGGGCGTCTGCAGAAAACATATCATCGGCAGAGCTGTCACTGGGAGGCCGCTACTCTGTATTTCGTAAGGACCGTATCGGGCGCTGTGGAGGCGGAGTATGCATACTTTGCAAACCTGAGCTGGGGTGTTGCGACATCGACATCGGCGATACTTGTGCTGAAGTTGCCGCCATCGACGTGCTACGCGGAACCGATCAGTGCCATAGGGTAATATGTGCTTATTTTTCTCCAACCGGTTCTTCCGCCGAGCTAGCGCAACGAATGCGCACATTATGCGACGCTTTAGATGACTTAGTTCAAGTTAGCTGGCCCGTCATTTTGACCGGCGACTACAATCAACCTGGAATAGATTGGACCACAGGAGGCCTTAACTTCTCCTCAGAAACTAAGGAACACATCTTCAGCTCATTCTGTTGCTCTGCCGGACTTGTGCAACTTGTCACGGTTCCCACACGGGGGCAGAATATTCTGGATTTGCTACTTACTGATAATGAAGATTTAATCACTGATATTACTGTGGGTGAATCTCCAGTAAAATCGGATCATCTTGCCGTATCCTTCAAAATTGCTGCAAAAAGACAAGAGCGTATTGTAGGTCCATCGCTGAACTTCTTTAAAGCTGACTATAATGCGATGGCTGCGACCCTGGCAGTCATCAATTGGCGTCACCTTTTTGCGCAATGCCAATCAGTGGAAGCCCAGTACTGCTCTTTCCTAACTATCATATCCGACCTTGTGAAAGGATATACTCCAAAGATGGTTCAACGAACATCCCCACTACATGATTTTATAGACAGGGCTGCTCAAAAACTGAATAATAGTGTACCTTTCTCTCGAAGTCATACACGCCTCTCGCGTAGTTTGGCGCGCACAGCATTGCGTTGTCGGCGCTTGGAGGAAGCTAATCTGGATATCCGCGACGCTAAGGACTTCTTCCGATATGCAGGCCGACGTCTTAAACTACAGACCGGGGTAGCGCCGCTTATACACGAACAAGGCACCGCAGTCGAAGATGGACACAAAGCTGAGGTTCTGCTGAGCTACTTCAAAAGTGTATACATAGAGCCTCAGAACGTCTCCGCCGGCGGAATCAAGCAAACGGCCCAGATACTCAACGACATTGAATTCCATCCCTTTACTGTGCTTCAAAAACTTCGAAATCTGCAACGCAAAAGCACCTATACGCCCGACAAGTTACCACCCATTGTATTCAAAGAACTGTCCGAGTTTCTAGCGGAGCCACTGTCATTAATTTTCTCTCGTTCCTTCGAAGATGGCGAAGTTCCCACCATCTTCCGTGAATCCATTGTCACACCTGTACACAAAAAGGGCTCTAGAGCAACCGCTGAAAACTACCGGCCTATTGCTCAGTGTGTTATTCCCTGCTTAATCATGGAGAAAATAGTTGTTGATTGTATCTATAATTTCTTATCCTCCAACCAACTTTTAGATAATCAGCAACACGGATTCACTAAGGGACGATCGACGGCAACCCAATTATTGGAGGTCTCCCATGACTGGGCCCTGGCGCGAAATCACAGATCCCCGCTCCATATTGTTTATTTTGACTTTTCGCGTGCTTTCGACCGGGTTGATCACCAAATTTTATTAGCAAAGATGGAATTGCTAGGCATCGGACCTAGGATTCTAAAATGGTGTCAAGCCTATCTTACTGACAGGAGTTTTAAGGTCAGGGTAAGAAGTGCCACGTCTGGTGCTGCTCCATGCCCTTCTGGAGTCCCGCAAGGCTCCTGCCTAGGGCCGCTCTTGTATTCAATTTTTGCCCAAGACCTCAAACTTGTCCTTGGCAAACTCGACGTAATTTACAAGCTCTATGCTGACGACTTAAAGATATACGTCGAAGTCAAAGGCGAAAAAGACAAAGCCGAGTTGCAGAAAGCAATTGATTCTGTGTTACTTTGGACCCATTTGAATAGAATGGAAATATCAACTTCAAAATGTGCCGTACTGAAAACAATAAAAGATAATACTGCATATTTTATGAACGGCCATAGTTTACCCGAAGTGTCAACATACAAAGACCTAGGTGTTACATTTGATTGTCATATGAAGTATACAACTCATATTGCCGAAGTTGTAAAATCTGCGTCTCGTCTGTGCAATCTCATTCTCAGAGCGTTTATTGTGCAAGACCCTGCAATGTACATACAACTCTATAATACGCTTGTCGTCCCAAAGTGGACATACTGCTCACACGTATGGACACCTTTCTATAAAAAAGATGTAGAACTGCTTCAGCGAGTGCAGGATAAATTTGTTCAACGAGTCGCTTGGCGCTGCAGTGTAAGACGTGAGAGTCTCGTACTCCCAAATGTGAGCGAGTACCAGATGCAAGTTGACCTCAGACTTTTTAAACAACTAATCCGTAGTAATAATTTTAGTACCTTTTTTACAGTACGTCCAAATAATCTTCGTAGTGTGGTGTCAATTGCTCCACCGGAAGTTGCTAATGTCGATGTGGTGAATAATGCGTTCGCATGGAGAGTTTCGCGACGCGCCCATGTGTGTAAAGACTACACTGTGATACCAACACCCCTTTTTCAATAAAGGAGACTTTGTATTGTATTGTATTGTATTGTATAGATGGCAGTGCTGCGGTCGGAGGCGGCAACGAATGCGTTCGTCTGCTACTTTCCTCTCTTCTTTCTTGTGTTCTCGTTGTTGTTGACAGGCTGCTTACGAGGTTAAGATTCTTAAGGCTTGCGGCAAGGGGACAATGCAATGAGGCCTAAAGCGGCCCAATAGCATAAAGAGGCCCATTGAGCTGGACTAGTCCACCTATCAGCAGGGCGAGCGCCATTTGAGGGACGTGTTCGCAGAGAGACCCTCAGTGAGACGTCGCTTCTTCAAAGATACAGCTAGAAGAGGGCAAATAATGGCGAACACAGGCGCGAAGGTACGAAAGAGAGTGAGAGTGAGATCCAGGTTGGACTTGGCAGCTGCAGAATTCGGTTGGTGAACGGCCAAGACGTAACTAAGCGAAAGCTGGCCGATACATTTGAGAGGGGACTTTCAGTGAATGCTGCAATTGTTGTTATTGTTGTTTTTGATTTTGTTATTGTTATTTTTGTTGTTGTCGTTGTTTTTAGCAGAGAGCGAAAGAGCGGGCACAAGGTCTTACGATTGGTGGTGGCCACTAAGCCAACCGCCAGTTTGCCTGCCAGGCGAAAGAAGAGCATAATATCTTCCATATACATCTTAACTAGGTCAGTTAGCTGTATCTGTAAAAACAATTTTACTTTGTCACATATGTGCATATGCCCACGAGTCAAGTATGTTTACCTCTTAGTTATTGTTCAAACAAGAAGCCGGGCCTGTCGTCGCCTTTTGGCCCGACTGTAGTAGTGCAAACGCGCCAAAAACAAAAGCAAATTATTTTTGACCTGTATACGGTTAATACATGAAAAATATTATAGTGCCTCAATTAGTGTATGCTTAATTTTTTTATGATTTAAGTGACCTTAAATTATTAAAAGATTCATTTTGGTTAAATTTTGTGTGACCTTAAAACTTCTAGGCTATAATTTAAATCTGCAAGCCTCTACAATAATTGCCGTACTGACCTAGATGAGTTTTTATGTGCATATATGTATGTTCATTTCATACATAAATCTTACTAAAACCCCAGCTTTGATTTATATTTTTTTTGTTCTGACCTCTGACCCAAAAGCTGCCAATCTTAAAAAATCTTGACTTAAGAAGGTAGAGTTATCGGCCATATATATACATACAGTATCATTCATAACAATATGTACTTATTTTAAAGTTTGGTAGAACTCGGCAAGAAAATAATTTTTTCCAATGGAAGGTGAGGAAGCAAACGCTTTGTTTAGGAGAGAGAGTGAGTTTTATAAAAGTAGTTATTCAGCTTTTTTCTCCTACATGGTCGTGCAACAACCAATCCTACAATGAAAGACACTTCACTAGCTTGTGTAGCAAAAAGCGAGTAGCCAGTTTAATTAAAAAAAAGTCAATTCTATTCAATTTAAATGCACCTTTATTTTGTCAAAGGGGGGACAATATTTACATTTTACAAACCGTTACCTAGATACATACAATAGTCAGTTTACTTGTGTGGCGACATTTGCACTGTTCGCGTTTCAAGTTCTCAGTGCCCTCGCCATCCGCCACGAAAACATGTTATTTACACGATCTGTCTTGGCAATTTGTTTCAACGAGATGGTGTTACCGCTTCTAAGATTGTTCAACCAGATGCTAAAATAGTTTGACTTATTTGATGAGTTTATGATACGATTGAACATGCGATAATCCGCTCTGGACTGAAGTTCCCGAATGGGGCTTATCACAATCGAATTTCGGGCAATGTTACACCTTAACGAGACACGACAAAGGAATCTTCTCTGTACACTTTCCATTGCTTCAAAGTGTTTATCTAAGTAAGGCCGCCAAACCTCACAGCAATAGATAAACTTAGGTACACAAAAACTATTATAAAGCCTCATGTAAAAATTGTAATCATTAATTATAAAACTATGAAATATGGTATTAGATATAAGATTAGCTGATCGGATGACTTGTGTAATATGAGTGCTAAAATATAGTTGCGGTGTCACCGCAACCCTTAGTTCCCTAATAAAATTTAAAATAGGGTTAGCCTCCCCATGCAAGCCATAAAGAGTCGATATGTTATTATTTCTCACGTTAACACTTTTACGTGCAAAATTGTAAAAAAAATCCTTTACGACCAAGAAACTTTTTTGATAGACACATCGATGCATACTTGCATAGGGTGTATGAGAAAATTAGGTACATATTTTGAAATTTGGTAGAACTCGGCAAGAGAATATTTTTTCCTAATGCAAGGAGGAAGCGGAAACGTCTTGGCTAAATTTTACGGCTTTGAACGTAAGAGCTTTAACGTAAAACATAACAACTATGACTGTCAAAAAATTTTAGTTACTTAGCAACTACGTAACCCAGCGCTACTATTTTGGTACGAAAATAGGTGGGTATTACTTTTGCTATTGCCTGAGAGTGGTCTCTTGGACGTACATTTTTGGCCGTAATGCAAAAAAATTACGATTTTTCACGTAAACGCGTTAACGTAGAACATAACAACATATCGATTTTTAATGACTTTCCCGGCTATTCGCTTTTTGCTACACAAGCTAGTGAAGTGTCTTCCCTTATTCAGAATTTTCCGCCGAACGCGCCGGTATAAATGGTTCTCCCGCAAACATAGATTTCGCACAACCATGTAGTAGCCAAAAAGCAGAATAGCTACTTTTATAAGTTTAATTCTCTCTCCTAAACAGAACGTTGCCGCCCCTTCCTTTCATTGGGAACAAAATATTTTCTTGCCGAGTCCTACCAAACCTTAAAATAAGTACATATTGGTATGAACGACCCTGTATATATAATATTACTTTTTTTAGTATATATATATATACAGGGTCATTCAGGGAATATTGTACTTCTTTCGAGGTTTGATAGAACTCGGCAAAAAAAGAAGTTTTCCCTATGAAGGGAAGACGCGGAAACGTCTTGTTTAGGAGAGAGAGTGAAGTTTATAAAAGAAGTTTTTCTGCCTTTTCTTCTCCTACATAGTTGTGCGAAATCTACGTTTGCGGAAGAACCAACTCATGACATGAGGTCAACGCATGAAGGAACCGATTACACCGGCGTGTTCGGAGGAAAATTCTGCACAATGGAAGACACTTCACTATCTTGCGTAGCAAAAAGCGAATACCCGGATTAAGGAAAGTCATGAAAAGTCGATATGCTGTTATGTCGTACGTTAACGCTTTTTCGTGAAAAATCGTAATTCTTTTTCATTACGACCAAAAATGTATGTTCAAAAGACCACTCTCACGCAATAGCAAATTTAATGCCCACCACTTTCGTACCAAAGTGATGATGCTGCGAGGAGGGAGCGGAAACGTCTTGGCAAATTTTTACGGTTCTGAACGTGAAAACTTGCACGTAAAACATAACAACTATGACTGTCGAAAACGCTTAGTGACTTGACAACTACGTAACGCAGCACCATCACCTTGGTACGAAAATAATGGGCATTAAATTTGCTATTGCGTAAGAGTGGTCTTTTGGACGTACATTTTTGATCGCAATAGAAACATTTTACGATTTTCCATGAAAAAGCGTTAACGTAAAATATCGACTTTTCATGACTTTCCTTAAAACTGCTTTTATAAACTTCACTCTCTCTCCTAAACAAGACGTTTCCACGTCTTCCCTCCATAGGGAAAACTTATTTTCTTGCCGAGTTCTATCAAACCTCGAAAGAAGTACAATACTCCCTGAATGACCCTGTATATATATATATATATTTATATATACATATCAATCGAACGTGGGATGGAAAAACTGGAGGTTAGTTTTAATCGTCTTCCCCAGCTGGGCGCCCACCGGGGGTTGTGCCTCCTGCGTTTATGCTTCTCTGCGTCGAGGCTGAACTAGCTCGATTAGCAATTAACTCGAAGATGGGCTTTGCGTTGGAATCTATACTCAACCTGTGGCTGCGAGACGATTCCCTAGTTCAGGCCTTTTCACCCGTAGCCAGAGGCGGACTGGGCCTGCCTGAAGCTGTTTCTCTTTCAGTGGCAGTACAACATCGCCTCTTTACATTTGGCGACTAGCGGTGTCGAGTCTATCTAGGACTCCCGGGCGATTGCAAACTTCCAGGCCACGCTTAAACAGACTCACGATGACGCCATCGCATTCTGCGGGTCTCTACCGGAGACTCCTTTTCTTCAGCGCGCGTGGTCAGAACTGGCAAACGACGGCCGATGGAGCGGCCTGTGGGACCGAACAACTACGGCCGCTAGCAAAGCTAGGTTACAGGCAGTTTCCTCGCCCGGTGCAGGTGCATGGCTACACGCTCTCCCGAGCCCTCAGCTGGGTACCCTGCTCGACGATGAGTCTACACGAATACTAGTAGGGTTGAGGTTAGGAGTTGAGCTAGTCTCCCCACACCAGTGCAAATGCGGTGACGAGGTCGATTCCCTAGGTCACCATGGACTTCCTTGTTTGCAGAGTTCAGGCAGAATCGCACGCCACTCAGCCTTGAATGAAACATTTAGCAGAGGGCTACGGTCGGCGGGCTACCCATGCATTTTGGAGCCTGCCGGTTTAGTCAGAGACGATGGGAAGAGACCTGATGGCATGACCCTAACTCCCTTCGAGCGGGGGCAAATGCTGATGTGGGATGCGATCGTAACCGACTCTTTAGCCCCTTCAATGGTCGGTGCGGGCGCAGCCCGCCCTGGACACGCGGTAACCCTAGCGGAGTCAAGTACCGAAAGTATTCAAGCGTCGCTTACCCACACGTGTTCTCACCCCTTGCGTTTGAGACATTGGGGGGGGGGGGCTGAGCTGCTAACGAAGAAACTGCTTAACGATGTCGGAAGAAGATTGATGCTTGCTACAGGAGACAAGAGAGCGGGGGAATATTTACAGCAACGTCTGTCATTGGATGTTCAGAGAGGGAATGCCGCTTCGATGAGAGGCACCCTGGCTAGGTGGACCAGCCCAAGCCTGGACCTAACACCTTAAGTTATGCCCCGAGCGGGCTGTGCACATGTTCTTACATCACAAATGTATACCTTGATACACAAAAATAATCATAAAATGTGCTGTTGCGAGGCAACCAGTCTTCCTATACAGAAACTAAGCAAGTTAAAACACCGCCGTGTTCGTGAGAAAATTCTGCTTCTTCCGAAAAACTAATAAAAATATAAGTTCTCTTCTAAGCGACCATGTTGCATCGAAGTAATTCTCTTCTAAGCGACCATGTTGCATCGAAGTAATTCTCTTCTAAGCGACCATGTTGCATCTTCTGACCGGCCCTATTTGTTTTTCAGAAGAAGCAGAATTTTCTCACGAACACGACGCTGTGCCGGGTAGTTTCTGTATAAGAGGACTGGTTGTCTCGCAACAGCACATTTTATGCTCCTATGTCGGACAAAAACACCAGGATCACAAATTGTAGTAATTTAACTCTCACTCCGAAACAAGACTTCTTAGAAACCATGTTTCGTTGGAAAAACATTTGCTTTAACGAGCATCAGGTAGACCGTGGTTCATATGTAAATGTTACACTCTAAGCTTTCATATTTAATAACGTAGACATTGCTCTTAGGGAGATAAAACTTAAACTGACAACTGGTTTGCATTTGATTACCGAAAAAGGCCGCTCAGAGTACCGATTCTATGGTGATATGTCATTAAGGTTTTGCGGTATACATGTCGAAAGAAAAAATTTCCACCGTATAACTTGTGGCACTTTTAGAACAACATAAAACTGTTTACTGTGTCACCAAAAGATGCCCAAAAAAGCAACCGTCAGTCTCATCATAATGACCATCTCACCATGAGTTCGGCGGCGATTGCCAAAATGTAGTCGCACGCGTAAAAATATAGCAGGTATTTCTCAAACGGTTCCAGCAGCTGCGGATATTTTGGCGGGTAGATGAGTAATTAAATAAACGTAGGCCCCGCAGTTGGGACTCTTTTAGGTGGGCTCAAAGTAGGCTGTCGGGACTTAAGAGATCGAATGATTGTGAGGAGGCAAGCATTAGAACCGCCTTGGCTAACCCATCCTCCGATCCCCGAATTTGACGTCTAGACGAACCCGCGGTGCAGTGTCGTTGTGTATATATCTAGTACATTCTGGAACGTATATAGTAGGTCAAGTAGGGCCAATGTTGGATTGTGTGGCTTATGTTTCTATGTAATCCTTCGGAGCGCAGACAAGGACCTACAACATAGTTGTTTACTATTTCAGTCCAAACATTCATGCCAGCACAAACATTTGTGTTTCAAACACGCATTCTTATTAGCAAATTCGTGTTATTATTATACAAGGCGGACTATTCGCAGCTGCGGGAACCATTCGAAAGGTGCCTATCGTATTAGAACTCCTGCGGTTAAATATTTGCAATCGGTACAGAATGTATATAATTATCACTAATCATGAATAGTAAAAGCAGTTATTTTTTGCCAAATTTAATCCACTGACGTAATTAATGAGTTTAAGGAAGCAATACATAATCTGTAGCTGTATGCACCTTTTCGACGTTTTCGCCGCTAGACAACTTACAGGTCGAACCGTCATTGATTTGGTAACCGATCCCTCTCAAATGAGCATTCTTCCAGAATGTCTGCGTTTTATTACAGTACGAGCAATGTTCAGGGATTGGCCGAAGTGATGTGCATATGACTATTACCACTACCTCTGCACAGCGGTGGTGTTCTACGTGGCGCATCCTGCAATATACTGCAGATATTCTAGGGCAGCTTGTAAAAAATACCACGTCATAACCGGCTCGCTGAGGCGTGTTCCGCTGACATCACTGGCTAAACTGGAGCTTTAGTTTAATCAAGTGTGCATATATGCTTCCATGATACGCAATAACCAACAGAACGAACAGCAAAGGTTGAAGTTATTGAACGTGAATGTTCATTAAAAAAACATTGCAGGACCTCGATTTCTGCAAACATTCTTCAATACGACTAGTTCCCTTCTGCTAGTCTACGTTAGATCCCACGGTTTCGATGTAATGCCAAAGTAATACCGAGCCTGGGGGGGTGGGGAGGAATCCGGGTTTAGTGGGTTTGCGAGTCTCACACTAGTCACGCAGGCTGCTAGTGGCGCATGTGCATCATGCATTACCGAAACCTCCCAGAACAAAAAAAAAAAAAAAAAATCTACGTTAGATCATCTTTAGACAAAGCCAATTTATTACTCTTTAATCAAACAAATCATTATCTCACAGTCGCACGTTTTGTGCATCGCTGTCCGGTCGGCTACATATAACAAATCTCAGTAATTTCACTGTCACTCCTAAACAAAACATTTCCACTCGTCATCCAACTTAAAAAAATGCAAATTTGATACGACTCTCTAGAATATAAGCTTCAATTGTATCATAACATGTGCCTTTCATTGTTGCTGCTAATTATGTTAGTGCAAATGTCTTTATCGCGGCTAGGTATGTATTGTAATTTTTAATATATATATATATATATATATATACTTTATAATGCTGTCTTTATAATAATTGTTGTTTTTCACACTCGGCCCGAAAAAGATGTTGTGCAACGATTTATGTTCCAGTGCTGCGCACTGCATGGCACACCTCTGCTTTGCACACCTCTGTGTGACAAAACCCACAGGTGCACAACTCGTACTTCCCTTGAAAGACGGCGTAAACATACCAAGTAGTGATAACTATGCACTATGTGCCTGGTGTATATATGACGACTGTTACGTGCAGGACTAGACCAAAGTTGCAAGGCACTGAATACGCCCAAACCCCTACCTTCCACCTGACCTATTCCAGTTTAGCTTTCCATTCCAAAAAAAAACATTCGTAAGGTACCGTACACAGCATCTTTAGCCTTAGTAGGATTATTTGGCGCAGTATAACATCTTTAGCAGCCACTTGGCTTCCACGCCTGAAATGTATGGCTTCAGTCCTCTTGGTGTTCATGTTAAGTTCTTTTGAGACAAAGAACGCCTCTACTCTAGAGGTAACGCGTTTGAGTTGGCACTTGGGTCGGGTTGTGTGACCACGATATCATCTGCATATATCACCATTACGACTTTTTGGTCTTTCCATCGGACGTTGCTAACAAGATCAATGACGAGAAAGGTAAACGAGAAACAGCTTAGCTAGTCTCCTTGCAAAGTTCCTAAATACTAATGTTTAATCTCCAATACACCACGTTCACCGTCTACCAATAAGGTGTCCCCATCAAAGAAACTTTCGATTTTCAGGCTAAAGTCAGGAAGGAGTCACCGTCTCATGCTCGTTGGAACGATTCAACCAGTCTATGACAAGGGGCTTTGTCAAAGGCCTTTGACGCGGTCAGTAAAGACTGCATGCAGATGAGCTACGGGCTGTGCCACAGCTCGCTCGATTTCTGACTGAATTTCCTACTGTCTCAGTAACATCCGAATAATCAAATCTGGGTGAGAAATAAAATACACCGACGTCATCGTCTGCCTTCTTCTTTGGTTGTGAGTCAGCTGTCTCTGCTATTGGTGTTGTTGTTACTGTGGTTGGCGACGTCGGTGTATCACCATCTGGTCATTTCACTTCAACAACAGTACGAGCGTTAAGTTTCCCACTGTCATTACTTAACCCTGCAGAAACCAAGTTTCGCTTGGCGTCCTGCGCGATTATTTGCTGTCTGTTGCTTTTCTGCCTGCTAAACGCTCTCAGTATTATTTTGAAGAATTACGGGTATCCTGTTGGACATGCGCCGCTCCAGCCATGGTGATTAGTCTGGGACTCGCTGTCAACCCAGTAAACCCGCTTCCCGACCCACCTCCATTGCTTCGAATCCATGGGAGCAGGTGTTCACCACCAGCTTCTAACAACGACTCCAATCCGGCATCATTCGGCGCCCCCTGTCTTCTGCCTCCTGTCAGCTCAGGCGCGGAGCAGCAGGCTATCCTACCCTTTCCTTGGTGACGTGACCGCTTCTTCCGCTATCTGTCGGCCGTGCTTTCTTGTTCTTTCGCGTTGCCTGTATTCCGCCGCTTTTCTTCGCACTAATTTTGTCACTTAGCGTGGAGCTCACTCTACGTGTGATTGTAAGGGGTGCGGCAAATTGCTTGGCGGGATTGCCTCTATTCTGACGATGGCAGCTCCGAGTGGTGTGCAAACCACAGTCTCACAAAGTTCCGCGCTAGTTCACTTAGTCGGCCGCTTTACGCCCCTTGACGATTAGTTCCTGGGGGTCACAGGCTCGACACGCAACAGAATGTGCATCCTTAGGGGACACGGGGCTTAGACATCCCCCGTGTAACACTTTTGGACAGCCTTGGCTGCACACTACTAGCTGTTTAACCGGCCTTTAGGGGAAGCAAACATTCGAGCATCCGAGCATCGCGTCCGCTCGCAGACAACTTTATATGTATGTTCCCTCAGATGAACTATATTTAGATTTATAATTATTTTTCTAATAAACATAATACTCGAAAGTTGTGATTAAAATTGATTTCTATCTATTTCTGTATAAAATTGTTCTGTTAAGCATAGCATTAGAAACTATCAAATCGTTTAAGGCGTATTAACACAGCACATGTTGAGAAATGGTTCATTTTGTAACAGTTATTTAGTGCTGACTAGTTGTCAATGGAGATTAGCCTTATAGACACGCGACGAAGGCAAATAATAAGATGAGATAGAAAAATAATAACCGACCGACCAAGAAAGAGGATGAAAGTGGTTAACATGAAAGTATACGGTTTGAGGGGGGTTACACAAATTAACCATTCAATGCTATTAACCTATTGGTGCTCTATCTCGTTTCAGAGGGGAATATGTTTACTACAATAAGACTCTAGGAACAATAGCCATTCCTCCTCCGAACTTTTACCAAAAGAAAACGTGAGTCGAATACATTCTTATAATTATAAGAGCAATACAACATTTTGTTTAAATATTGCCGTCTTGAACTTTAAAGAAAAGCATTTGAGCTCACCCACAACGTAATTTTAATAACGTATATACAATAAAATGTAAAAACACGCCATTCCAGAGCACCAAGAAAATATATGAAAGAATAGTCCCTATCTAAAGTGCCCCTTCCAGACCACTCGCAAATTCAGATATCTCCTTTCCTGCGTTTATCGGGGAAAATAACTGTATAGCTTTCGAGTAGCAATAATAAAAAATACAAAACCAAACACTGCGTAACGTACACATAACCGCCACATACAGATTAAATAACTTGTCTGAAAGATTATTGGGTTTATGGAATAATCTATTAAAATGCTCGGATGCTTGTGTGTATTCAAAACAGAAATTGGCACAGAAATGAATTAAAACAATACACGCATGAAATCGTACGTGAATCAAATCAAAATAGTGGGTTGCGGTCAAAGTCTGTTGTAATTTTGGCGCAAACTTGCTGAAATGTCTGTCTCCAAATGCAGTCACCGCCAAGGGAGAGGCGTTAGGCAATAACTTTTACAGGTGCAGACAAATCCAAATGCGAGTCAAGTGGGACAATGATGATCTAA
This sequence comes from Dermanyssus gallinae, assembly GCA_003439945.1. Taxonomy (NCBI): domain Eukaryota; kingdom Metazoa; phylum Arthropoda; class Arachnida; order Mesostigmata; family Dermanyssidae; genus Dermanyssus; species Dermanyssus gallinae. The sequence continues at coordinate 1,078,825 of QVRM01000893.1, forward strand.
GTTTATTTAAGCGCGAAAAGCCAATTTCAGAATCAGCTGACGACGCGTTATTGCTTCGTGCAATCTGCACTCGTTCGCAATAGACGGGCGGAAGTTTGAAAAGGAGCACCTTCTGATTAAGCACAGATAAGGTACACCATTGACTGTTTCCGAATCCGTTGCATAAAAATAAATTAAACCCATCACACCTTTTTGGAGCGATAAGGAGACGACAGGAAGTCTTCTAGGAAGTCACGTATCTAAATATGCACTAGATCAAACAGTGCTATATTTTCCAAATTGAATAATAGCCATGAGTCTGATCTAGTCGGATATTTAGATTAAAAACTTTAAAAATAAAATTTCTTCTTAAACATTTCTATGCCCTCAAGAGACCGTCAATGTTCCCAGATGCTACATTCGTATAATATATGCAATATTAAATTTTGATTATAAGTGCATTGCCAATGAAATTATTGTAGTTTATTTAAGAATAATATAAGTTGAGTCTTTCTTAAGTGTATATATATAAATGCAAAACATTTTACATGTCATGCCTTGATCCGAACGAGAGCCGGACGTGTATTTGAATTTGTTTCGATGTACTTTTTATACAGACGGGGAAAAGTTTGTCTTACGGCTAATATGCTGCGATCGAAAGATATGCTGCTATAGAAAGAAAGATAGTAAGAGAAAGAGAGAGGAAAAGGTTTGCGTAAGAAACGGTTGGTATAGGCAGAGTGAACAGTCAGGAAGCGGACGCACGGGGTGCGGTACTTCGAGTTTGCGCACCAACCGTAGTAATGTCCGGTGCCGGTGACGCTGCCAGCAGCATCAACGATAGATGCCACTCGTCATGGTATTTGCTATACGATTCGCGACATCGCCAACGCCGCCACCTGGAGGTATTTAGAAGGTGGCGACCGGCGACGAACAACCGGGCCTTGAGCATGACGCGAGAGGCGAGACTAAAACGGCCACCGACTACTGAGTCACACACTCGAAGTCACCACGTTTCGATGGTGACTCAACTCGAAGTCACAGACAACACTCGAGTGAGTGTTGTCAGAGTGTTGGTGGCGTGTGAATAGTAGCCAGTTTCTCTATCTCTGGCCAGACGCCTAAACGTAGTAAAACAACCATAGCTGCCAATATGTGACATGTCGAAGCAAAAATCGTACTGTTGATGATACGAATAAAAACCATGCAAATACTAACTATACGATCCTGAGCTCACAAGCTGAGCTCGACCTACGAATTCTGTGTAGAGTTGGCCTACCTATGAAAGTAACTGAACTCACTTATAGGCTGGTGAATGAAAACGCTACATTTAGCTGCATTGTCTTGTGCGTGCACACCTGTAGTTGCACAGATCCACTTCGCTGTGGGTGGGCCCTACATCTCTATTAGCATGTAATTGCGACTGCTATGCGACTGTTGCAATAAAAAATATTGTTTTAGCATTACATAAAGTCACTTTTATTGTCACATAAAAGGGTGTGTATTTCTATATATCTGTTTCTATTCTGTATCCGTTTGACATTTGATGTAATTGGTTAGCGGACAATTGTGGCCTGTATACGTTTCTCAAGGCTCATGGCATATAGAAATTGCCGTTTTTTAAGAGTGGTTAACTCCACTGCAACCGTAAACAAATACGTCAGGCGGTGAACTAGAGTATTACTGTAAGTCAATATTTAAGTGACCATTCAGGCCAATTTGCTTCTTAGGCTTCCAAGAGCGGACAAGCTTGAAAGCTGTCGTACCGACGTCAATCCTCTAGTATGGGCCCACTGTAAAGGCAGATAAAAACCATTTATTGTTGTTGCTGCTGCTGCTGCGTCTGGCTCTTTTAATAACCGTTTGTTGTCACGATGAAAGACACCGACCGAGAGAAAACGGACGATTTGTGATAAGGTCTCCCCGCTCGGACTAATTGTTCAGCCTGTTAGCTCTGCAGATAGAAAATGATAACAAGAAGAAAGGCAGAAAAAGCACCTTTGCCTTCGAGCAGATTAGCTAATCACCGCCTACCATCGTGTCGGGGCCCTGAACTCGAGCGGTAGGCTGGCCTAAAGATAAACTGATAACCTGACCATTACCAGTATACAATGAGAAACGCGTTTCTAATAGATTGGGATACAAAAAAAATGCTTTAAGTCTACACAGGCATTATGCGTACGCTTTCGACAGCGACAGTCTGTGGTGAATCTCGTGGTGAATGTCTTCTTGTTAATTTCCCTAGAAACGCAGATCACTATCCAATGGCTGAACAATGAAACGTTTGCTATAACGTGCATAAGAATGTTCATATCACGCCTTAACGGTAGTGGCAATAGTAAAACGTGACTACGTGAAATACATTTATTACCCGCTGCGTACTGAGTTCTGAATACTGATTCCTAAAGCTAGACACGTGTTTTCGTTATTTGGCTGGCAGAGTGCTGGCTGCGACTCAAACGAAGAGCAGGGTAACATGTCGTTAACGAACTTGGGTTAAATTCATTTGATAATTATATAGGTTGCATATAAGCAAATAAAACTGTTATAGAATGTAAACAATATATATATATATATATATATATAGGTTAATCATTTTATAATTTGCCCTTGAAGCTCATGAATGCTGACTTCCCACTAAAAACGCATCTATTCCAACGAGTCGGATAAGACTTCCTTCCCAAGTGACTTTCCTCTAAATCGGTTGATTTCCTGCGAACCTAGGCGTGCTATTGTTGTCCGACATTACTTTTATATGATTTCCTTCTCTCTCTTTCCTCTTTTGATATATATATATATATATATATATATACATACATACGTAAGTGTTCTCCTTGACATTTTATTTCCCTTTATGCTTTCTTTGTACTATACAATAGGACGGTACATTATTGCATTAGGCACGCCTAGCTGGATACTCGCTAAGCCAGCTTATGTGTAACGACGTGTCGTGACGGTGTCACGTTCGCTATAACAGAGAGAGAGAGAGCGCGCGAAAGAGTGAGAGAAGGAGAGACGTATGCTTAGACGCATAATGGGCTTCTTGTCGTCCTTCTTCCTCTTATCCTCTCGCTAATCGCCTAATCGCGTTCGAAGTCGCAGTCTTTAGGTCAATCGCGAGTCTCGACCTTTCTGAGGTATTACGAAGGACGGCAGGCAGGACGACCGAGCCGGCCTGAAACTAGCCAGGTACCAGCGGTTTAGATCTTGACGGCACGGTCGAATGCTCGGTTTCTCGGGCTTTGCTACGCTGATGATTTTGCCGTGGGGCGGCGGCCATACAGAGCACCAACCGCAGCCGCAGCAGCAGCAGCGGCCAATGCAGGGTGAAGGGCACGTGGCGTCGACCCTGCCCGGCTCGACTAAACAAACAGCCAGACGCACAGATAGACAGACGAGGGACAAAATACAGGAAGAGACCGCAATGGGGCACAAACGGGTGCGGCCGCCGGGTGTGTTCATTGTGCCTGTTGCGGAGGGCGGGAGAACACGATGAGCAGCGCGTATCATTGTTGGCGGCTAGTTGACACTGCTGATACTGAGATCGTCTTTGGCCGCTACTGCTGCGCTGCTCCAAAAATAGCATCTGAAGTCAACGGGAGGGAAGTGAACTTTGAGGTGCTTTTTTCTAGCAATGTGCACCGCGTCGTGCTGTTGCGGTCGCTGCTGTCATAGAGCGGCGGCAGTGCCATAGAGCGAGCGAGTGGATGGATGGAAATGCGTACGCATTACGGTCGGCCTGCATACGCAGCAATGCCTACACTTAGGTCAAGAGGTGGAGATGAGGAACGTACACGCTTGTGCGTGTCTTTCGTCAATCGATCAATCAATCGTTTGAGCTGAATTAATTGCTAATTATCGATAATCGATTATCAGCTTCCACATATGGCCTTGAATGGCGCCACCTGGGTCGAACATTGCTGACCGTGGCGACGTTTAGAAAGTCAAGACCACAAATCCCTAAAGCTAAATGAAGGCTGGTAACGATCAAGTACAGCTTAACGTCCAGCGTAACGCAAAACAGAATTAGATTCAACTGTGTGTAGCGTCGTCACAGGTAAACCTCAATGCCTGTCAAGCCAGGCGGATGATTGTGAGACCCTACTTTGGCTGTAGGAGCAGTGGAGTCTAACAGCAAGCAACCTAAAACAGACCCAAGACCTAGAGATCAATAGATAGACAGTTAGGTCTGTAGATAGATGGATATCACCTGCAAAGCACGTGCCGTCACTCGAACAAATAACGTGGCATTGACGGGTCAGGAAGTCGATGACACGGGGCGAGGCGGAGCGGGCCAGTACGAACACATAGCCACACAGTAAAGTCTGTCGTTTTCGTAAGCGAGCCGTATGTTCATCGCATGTATCACTGCACCTCAGTTTAGGTACGATACCCTACATCCAGCCACTGTAGTCACGGAAGCCCGCGCTGATGGCCTGCTTGAACCTCCTTAAAGTGGCGGCTCGGGTATCTTGTCGTCATCATTAGTTGCGGCGGCCGCAGCAGCAGCAGCAAGCGTGAAGTGTCACGACCCGGTATCACGTCATTGGGCGAGGTGAGGTGGCATGACTCACCCCGTATCAGCAACGCGGACACTGCAAAGGTTGAGGTGCCTGTATGTGCCATTATATATACAGAAACTATACGAGGCGAGATTGAAGGCCACGGGCTCTGCCTGTGGCGTGTGTGGACAAATGCATGAGTCAGGCGTGAAGATTAAGTCTTTAGTTGATGTCTGTTGCACTTTGGAACCTTCTTCAGACCATGACGTTCTCTCTTTCCATTTAAACTGGATAACTCTAACAAATCATAGTTGATTTGTCAGTTCCGTTTATATATATATATATATATATATTATATATATATATATATATATATATATATATATATATATATTATATATATATATATATATATATATATATATATATATATATATATATTTCGCAGCGCCAGTCTGGCTGCAGAACACCCTAAAAACGACGACGGCAAGAAAGGCCCTGAGAAATACGCAGAGAATAGGGGCGCTTAGAATCCTGCAGGCTACCGTACGGTTAGCACAAACGCAGCCCTGGTACTGGCTGGTTCCCCACCTTGGGACTTAATAGTAAACGAAAGGAAAAGGATTTGGGAAGCAGGGGGTGAGTCCAGCAAAGAAATTGAGAGGGAAAAGACGATAAGAGCGTGGCAAGAAGAATGGGACGCCATACCCATAGGCTCACCGGGCCATTCACTTCGCTTGCTCATCCCGGACATCAAAAAGTGGATAGACCGCCCGGCAGGGGAACTAAACTTTTTCCTTACGCAGTGTCTCACTGGCCATGGTGACTTTCAAAGTTATCTCTTTCGTATTGGCAAAGCTCCCTCGGCAACCTGCGTGCACTGTGCGGACGGCGTCGACGATGACCCCGAGCACACTCTCCTAAAATGCAACGGACTAGAGCAGGCAAGGACAACTGCCATAGCGCTGCTAATATTGAAATGGTCCAGAGAAGAAGAAAAACGAGGAGCCAGAACACCAAACCCGCCAAGAAGTAACATGAAAATGTTTGTGGAGTACATATGCAGCACAGCATCAGCATGGAAGATGGGCGAGGAAATGGCAACTGCAGTAATGAAAAAGAAAACCGAGCTCGGCAAGTACAGAAGAGAACGGATAGCGCTTACGACATCAACAGATGACGTGGCTTGTATTCAGACGGGTTCGCAGGTGTTGGGACAAGCACGTCGGACCGGTGGGGGAACCCGTGAGTGACCTCGGCCAAATGATCCGGTAGGCGCTCGCCACTTCTCCTAATGGCCCATAGTACTGTTCTATGGATATCTGGGCCATTAGAGAGTGAAGCTTAAGGGGGGAGTAGTGTTTAGTGGGTAGGGGTCTTGGCGGACCAACATCCAACCGCTAGGGTCGAGTCCCACACTGCTCGAGAGGGGGGAATACCTCGTACTCGTAGCGTGCGTAAAAGCATTCACTCTCCTCCACAAAAAAAAAAAAAAATATATATATATATATATATATATATATATTTATATATATATATATATATATATATATATATATATATTATTTATTTATATATATATATATATATATATATTATATATATATATATATATATTATTATTATTTATATATTTATTATATATTATATATATATATATTATATATATATATATATACAGGGTTTCCCAAAACGTCCCGCAAGCAATATAAGCAATTGTAGAGCTCGTTAAGGTAAATATATTTACAGTAGAACATAGTCTCCGCGAAGTCTTGTTTTCGGAGTGAGAGTGAAATTGCTACAATGTATGACACTGATAATTTGCCCCACATAGGGGCACAAAATGTGCAATTGCGAGACAACTAGTCATCCTATATAAAAACTAAGCACTCGTGAAAAAATTCTGCTTGCCCAAAGAACATATAACAGCCGGCTAGAAAAAGCGCTCAAAACTAACACATTCAGGCAGACACACATTATGACGATCATTTTAGTACCAAACTTTTGTGCGAGCTGTGGTTGCGGAGTAATTAAGATTTTTCGGCAAGATGTCCAGATCAGTGCATGCAAAAATACTGTGTGGCGACGTTTACTGCCGCCGACGTGTCGCGCAACAGCCGCAAATTCAAATTGTCACAAAGGCGGCTCCCAGTGCATAAAAACTGGGTTGCTTTAAAAGTCCGTGTCAATTTAACATGCCTTTTAAGCAGCGAACATGTGTTGATACCACTGAGGGACTTAATGCTGTAGAACGACTCGCAGAACTTGTGTTGTTTATGACTGAAAGTCTAAAAGAGCTCGTGGATCAAGGAAAGCGTCTGCGACATTTCGTACGAAATTGAGCAAACAAAGACCAATATACAATTTTCGTGACCGCAAACCTAAGTCTGACAGTTCAAGAAATATGGGAAAATATTGCTGTGGCACGTGGAAGCAGTAAAAAATTTCATTATTTGACCACAGAAAATGTTTGTCTTTCGTACGACGTGTGCGAGACATGCATTCGGCAGTTACCGAAATGTGCACGACTTGTTGCTCGACAAGGCAAAGCAACCTTCCTGCGTAAAGACGATGATTACCGCAATCGAGAAGTAAAACGTTTACAATAACGTGACCTAAAAGAGATTCCTTTGACTCAAGGAGTGTGCGAATTCTGACTTAAAAGGCAGTTGCCACTAAACTACAATACTACAAAATAAAAAAGAAACATGAAAGATAGACGCTGTCTAAGGCTGTAATAGCCTTACACACTGCTACATCAATAACAACGAGTGCTTCCACAACATTAGCTACGGCAACAAGATTATGACAACAAAGCAATAACAATTGCTACCATAGGTACTATTACCGCGGCTGCTGCTACTACGGATTTCATTATAAGTAAAGTTGCAAAGTTGGAAAAGTGTCTGCAAATGGAACACGGCCACGACAGGAACCAAAGGGCGTTGCGCCCCCTTGGTTCATAGCAAACGCTACTGACCCTTGTCTTTTGTCAAAGAGATGACGCCATGTGTTACCCCCTACCCCCACTCGTAGCCAATTACCCGCAGCAAACTCAGTCGATATACACACATTCACAAAAGCAAAGCAAGCGAAAAATGCACGAAAAAGGAATACACTTTTCCCACCACGAAATGGGTGACTTCACTGTGTACGTAAACAAAACTACAAACGTCTGATATGATACGAAGTGCAATATCGTTCTGACGTTACGTATTTCTTTAGGGAATATTATTAAGTGCATTTAATACATGTCATTGAATTAAATGTGGTAATAATAATAATAATAATAATAATAGAACTATAAAATTCGCCTAACGATTAGGTGGTGAGTTGCATGCATCTATGGAAGTTTATTAATTGCCTCCTTAATTTAAGTAGTTCTGGCTCCTAAAAGTTATTTTTGCTGCACAATACGCAATGAAGCCCGTGGGCCGTCAACATCTTTGTTCAATGACTATTATTTGCTCAGTCGTTTCGCCATTCAGTGTTCCTTGTCGCCTCCGTCCCATATATGTCCCCATCAATATCGCTTATTTTCTTCCTCAAATTTTGCGTATATAAGTCGACAGCGCGATATACAGAAATGCAGTTTCTCCAAATGCCACTAAACGTGTAATTACTAATTACTCGTCTGCTCCTAGTTTATTCCAAAGGAGCTACAATGCATAATGGCAATCCGCACTAGTGTTAGCACAAAAAGGCGGACTGTCGCCTGTACTGTCAGACTATATGGATTTTTATTAGCCAATCTGCCGCAATGACCGTCCTGTTTCTGTCTTGGATGTGAGTCCGAAAACTGCTGCCGCTTGTCGATGAGGCCATTTCTTAATACGAAATTTTTTACAAACATTGCCTTAAAATTTTTTTTTATTGTCTATAATAATTGAGTCTCTCAGTCATTCGCTCATTCTTCATATATATATATATATATATATATAATATATATATTGTTTTTCTTTGTTAGAAGGTTTTAGAGAATGCTTTATGTACCGTCGGTTATATATAAATATATATATGGTCCTGGCCTACAGGTCACGCACTAATATACGATGTCTACAATGGTAACGGACAACGATTTAAGTAAATTTGCCAACGAACTATGTCGTTTCACACCTATATTCACACGCACGTTTTCCAAAACATACTGAACAACACAAGGGCCAAGCTCTCCGTTTCGATGCACAACGTATATCAGATTATTAGGGTCGCTTCTATGACGGGCCTCTATATATATATATATATATAATATTGTGATGATTTATTTCCCTTTCTCGACCGACATGTGTCTATGTTTATTTTCAATATAATTTATTATGTATATGTTATACGTATCACGACGGATTAGCTAAGGCCAATATGCCTAGTGGTCGCGTATTGTGGCTGTCACGTGTCCGTTTCAATGAGGTCAGGCCGACACCACCTCAGAAGTGTGCCCCAAACGGAGGTAGCGTTTCCGTTGTATATTAATATTCAGACGTTGTTTAAAAAAGGACGACGACCTGTTATCACCGGATGGCAGGTTTAACAAGGCGGATCAGCTGCTTGGTCCGAACACCAGGAGCACCCAGGGTTTCAAACGCGAGAGGGCAGAATTCGTAAGTATACCCAATTGATGAGTATTTTCTCAACTTGCTAGAGTCCGCAAGGTGGCTGCTTAACCAGCTTCGGATGCGCCGCCACCGACCATAGAAGGGCTAGGCGTCGGTAACGGTTGCGTCCCAAACCAGCATTTTGCCTCGCTCGAATGGTGTAAGTGTCATCCTGTCTGGACGTCTGCCGTCTTCCGCGCAGAGGCCTGGGGCTTCAAGGATGCACGGACGACCGCACGACTTAAGGGCTCTGCTAAAGGTATCATTGATAGCGGCATGTCTCAAGACGTCGTCCTGCGCTGATGATGCACGATAGTCCGTGATGTCCTAGTTTATCGACGGGGTGACCGCATTGACACCGATGAG